>PQWD01004089.1:6654-51952 GCA_019425675.1 Leucinodes orbonalis
CTGGTCTGTCGTAGACACCGTTGGAGAGAGGAGCAACTCCAATGGGTATAAATAATACAAATATTTTCACTGAGTTGAGGTTAAGGCAGGTCACTTTATAAGCTGTCGAACCCTTTTAAATAAAACAATATCTACTATGTTTTTAGTACGAAGCAGATAATTCGTGATTAATTGATGAGCCACTTTGAAAACAAAATTCATTAATCTACATTTAAAAAGGTATCTATGAGGAGGAGGAAGTCCAAAATGTTTGCTTTTAAATGAAAATCTTGTATTAATAAAACAACAGTTAATTACAATTATTTCCGTATATTTTGTGCCGTCTTTGATGATAAATAATATGCATAGGTAATTTAAAAGTTTCCTATCCGTAAAAATACTTTCCAATTTTTCTGAAATAAACCTTAAAATGTCCGATCATAATTGGAACTGTACGTTGTCCGTTGCATTATAAAATATATATATTATATATATATTATATTATAAATATATATATATTATATATATATTATAATAGCGCGTAGGGACGTGAGACCCCATCGCCCGCTGGTGAGTTTCACCAGTGCAGTCAGTCACCGGCAGGGCAGCTTGTGGCGAGCTGTTGGTGGCGTAGCGACACCACGGACCGACGGCCCCGAGAGTGCACACTGGCGTCTCTGCCCCAGAGTGACGGACACCCAAGGTCAGGAACTTTCACCTCTGGCTTGCCTTCATTGGCTGTCCAGAGTTGGGGTGCAAGATCTACATGCTCCGAGGGGTGGAGTGAAAGATGATAAGTCGCGAGTTGGTGCAGTTTTGTCTGCGCAGAAAGCGGTGTACACCTCTGACACCCTAGCCGCCTGCGCCGGTGTTGCGTCCCAGGCATTACGCCGCCAGAGTGGATGCCATTTCTAGCGGGTAGCAAGTCACCGTCTGCCTTTCATTTTCAAGATTGAGACATTTGATTTGGCAGGCGCCCCGCTGTCTCAATCAATAGCCCAGAAACTAGACCAGCAATTACCCCATCCATAGCCCTTTTTTTTTCTTCCCATACTTGCAATAGTCCTTGCACCAAGCGGGTGTCGCTCTGTGTGTATCCCTAGTGCCGGCAGAGCGAGCGGCCGCTCGTGTAACACATCACAACTCATTATTTGTCTCACAAAGCCTCTACGTGTGGACCCAGGTCCACGCAAGCTTCAAAGAAATAACCGGTCTATGAACGTGAACTCCTAACAGAGGCTACAAATAATAATAATAATAGTTCTTTATTTCAGATAACTCAATAAGATCCATAAAGTGATAGCAAATAAAATATATGAAAACACTTATAACTATGTTAGTTTAAGCTGCTAAACTATGTTAGTTTAAGGTGTAGCAACAAATACCACCAACGAGCATTTGAGAGCGTTCAACTTTCAAGTATTATATTGTAACCTATTTAAAAAAGTATATTTATGTCAGTCTGCCTATGCACCATCGAACAATGATTTAGGTACAGACAGTCGAAGCGCTCGGCAAAAGCAATTAATATACCATTGCGGCTGGCCCGCACCCTGCGTACCAAAGATGTGCACCGCTTCCGCATGGTCGCGTGGAAGCAATCCACGCGCGCCTCGGCGAACATCCCCGACGCGCTGCAGAAGCGGGGCAGCCCCAACAGTACACGGAACGCATTGTTGTACTGGATGCGTAAGGCATTGTACTGCACCTGCGTGTAGCTCGCCCACAAACTGCTCGTGTAGAAAGACGTACAGAAAGCCCTAAAAAGGGTGATTTTGACATTATTGGAACAACGAGCAAATCTGCGGGCAATCATGTTAGCACGCACAGACAACGCCCTACGCTCCCTTTCTATATCTGCATCGTCCCTCAGATCCGGGGTAACAAAATGCCCAAGATATCTAAACTTGTCGACTATCTTTAATGGACATCCGTTTAGTTTAACGACTGGTATGCTATCTAAGTGTTTTCCCCGGGCCCGAAAGACCATACATTCGCTTTTCTTCACATTATACAACAATCCGTGTTCCCGAGCATACCGAGCACAAATACCTAGCAGCTCAGACAAACCGCCTACAGAGGCGCTCAGCAACACCATGTCATCAGCATAACTGATATTGTTGAGGCATACTCCTCCAATGTGGCAACCGACATGGGTACTGCTAAGCTCCTCCACAAGCGCATTCACATAGAGGTTAAAAAGCTTAGGCGAGGTAAGCCCCCCCTGCCTCACCCCGCAATTCAACCTATATGGGTCCGAATAGGCCCCAGACCATCGAACAACATTGACCTGGTTCTCGTACCAGTACATAAAAATGTTGATTAATTCGTTCGGCATATTCGTTTGCTGTAGCTTACGCCACAGTATATCGTAGTGAACCAAGTCAAATGCCCTCGACAAATCCAGAAAGCAAGAGAAAACGGGGGTTCCTCTTTCCGTGTAGTACCTGACAGTTTGCTTTAAGCACAAGACAGCTGTTTCTGTGGATAGGCCAGCTTTAAACCCAAACTGGTTATCATGAATGTGTAAGTATTTATCAAGTCGAGTGTTAAGCAAAGCGTCAAGCACTTTAGCCACTATAGTAGCTAATGAGATGGGTCTATAATTACTCTTATCACTTATGTCACCAGTTTTACTTTTTACAATGGGCACCACTATTGTCCTCATCATCTGTGCCGGTAGATAGGAGTGTCCTACGCATAAGGAGTAGAACATAGCTAAAACTCGCGGCAGATGTTCACCACCGTATTTAAGGTGCTCAATACTCAAGTTGTCGTGGCCCGGTGACCTGCCACGCGACATCAATCTAATCACATCCCTCACCTCTTTTGCTATAAATCGAGGACATGACCCCTGGCCACCACCCCAAGTCTACATGAAGGCTGCGATGGCCCAAGAGGTGACGAGACAGAAAAGTGTTCCCTGAATAAATCTGCTATACCAGTCAATTCACTAACACCGTTGACACTGACAGGTGATCCAGGTTTTACTGTTAAGTTATTGGTGACTTCCAAAAAAGATTAAAAAAATACTGTTAATTTACGCTTTATCAATGGAAATAAATGATATTATTTACTCACGGATCGCTTTGCCATATTCAGCAACAGCATTAACTATTGAAATTGTCGAGCGCAGTTTGTAGACGAAACATACGAATTGGAGTAAACTCGTGTGTAAGTTTGGCGCAGGTGTCGCGCGGTAAATGGATTGCAACGCAATGTCGTTTAGCAAAGTTTAATCCATTTGCAGCGTGCGCTGTCAACCGGCTGATTGCAACGCTTGCGTCGGGAATATTCACACTATTATCACTGACCGCTTATTGGTCGCCGCGTACGTCATAAAATCATTTCGCCACTGTCAATTTTGATTATAACACACCGTTTGCTGCAATCGCAGCGGGCTCTCTTACACCGAGATGTCACGATCCAATGTAATATCTTAAAGGGGCCTACATAAGGTACGATTGAGCTTCACGACGCATCAGACTGATCTGACCGATATGCTAAGGTTTTTAACGTTTACTTAGTCGTTGAAGAAAGTCTTAGTAGTTGAATCGACTGTGTATGGCCTTTGCAATGAACGACTCGATTTTGTTTCAGTCCATCGGTTTGGCTATAAGAGCCATTTCTTAATCCACACTTTTTCTTATTTTCATTAACCGTACTTACGTTACGTTCGTTCAGGGCACGTTATGAATTTTTGATTCCGTCTATTACTCCGATAAGTAAATGCGATCGTAACGACCAATCGTTTTCGTGTGTTGAGTCGCGTAATGCGATAATGTTACGATTTTCGTTCAAGGCCTCAATTTTACCCAGAAACTTGACAATGTAAATTTGGTATTCCGTTACTTTAATGTTAATGCTTTAAAATGGTAATTATATAGTAGAATGAATTTTCTAATGTGTTACCAATCAAAATGCTAGCATAAAACAAAACAAAGCAAAGTGCAACATTTAAGTATTGAGACACAATTAAGATGCTATTAGCGCATTTTGAAATTAGCTTAATTACGGCCCAGATCTATCGCAACTACGGATCGCAACGTATGTATCCTTCAGCACGTTTGTTGTCGCAATACCATCAAACTGTTCTCCGAATTCCACGTTACATATTCATTCGTCCGTAGGCCGGGCCGGAATGGTAATTTCGCGTCAACAACGCCCCCGCCCGGTGGGTTTGCATTTTTGTCGTTTCTCCGCGCCTGTAGCTAGTGTTGCCAGGTGTCCGAGTAGCACGGGACTTCCCTATTTTCAGAGGTTTGAGGATGCGTCCGATCGGGACGCTAAATGACCGATTAATTTTATTAAATTTTGCTTGTTGTGTAGATATTAAGATCATACCTTGGCTGAACTAAACATACTGGCAGCATCCATCATTCGTAGAGTGTAGTTAAGAACAAGATGGTTTTTTGCCGGGCGGCATTCGGCGAAGTCACAAACTCAAACATAAGACGACATTTTTGAAAGCATTTTTTATGCCCGTTACCATGATATGCGCTCAAAACAACTGAAAAAAGTGTTCCGAATACAGCGACAGTAACATAGACATATTTCGAATGAGCGATCATTTACCTAAAAAAGAGCCTACATCTGTATTTTCTTTGGCGGTTCGTTTTTGAGGCCCGGTTGGCGTATCTACTTTATATATACGGAATATCATTGCCCGTTACAAAAACACAGCTAAGACTTGATTGACTGCGAGAAAAAGTTCAGAAGTTTTACAGTTCAGAAGTCAAATCATCAATTCAATCATCTTCGTGAGAGAAGTCAATTTACCTACATTACTCGCTTGGTAATGGAGTGGCGACCTCTTTTGTGCAAGCGTAATGCAGAGCGCTCTTCTATCCTGTTATATTATCTATATACCGAAATGTTTGCATAACTCTTCAATAGTTGAATAAGGAATGAATAATGAGAAAACAAAATGTTATCGAATGTATGTCTGATATGCCCAGCAATAAATGAGATAGATTAAAGCAGCTTCTTATCAACGAAGAGAGGGAACCTTTCTATTATAGCTTTATACAAATTAATAGTTATGTAACATATCGAGCTTCTTGAAATAAGCCTTTCGTCAAACCTGAACTCTGAACGTTGTATTGAGTCTTTGGAAACAACTCCTTGAACAAGTTCAAAGCCTCAAACATCGGTGCGGATAGATACCGCGTGCAAACTACGCCGGTATTTGCAAGATCTACTTGCCCCGTAACTCTATGAATTAATACTCCATCCTATTTTATAGATACAAGCTTTCATAGATGAAAACCTCCAATTTGGCTGTACATGAGATCTGATATTTTTTTACCAGGGCAAACCGTGGTCGTTTTGGCAACATTTTTACATGAAATGTTTTGGTGGGATCATCATCATCAGCTCATTAAACGTCCCCACCGAGGGGCACGAGCCTACCCGTATAGGATGATTAGGCCTTAGTCGTCCACGCGGGCCCAGTGCGTATTGGACGACTTCACACACAACCTTCGAATCTCTTCGCAGGCGTGCATGAAGGTTTGCTCACGATGTTTTCCTTCACTGACAAATGGATTATTGAAGAAAAGGACATCTCGATTTAGACATGTCCTTTAGACATCACATTAGACAAGGGAACATGGTTTTAATTTCTTTATTTAAAAAAAAGGGTTGTCTCTGTGCTGTAGAACTGGGCACCTGATAGTAATGACTGTCATGTATCTAATTGTTTTATTTTTATTATGTTGGTATTTTGTCAATTTTTCAAATATGCTTGAGCAAAATAATTTGTTATACGGTATACCTACTCGTACATAACATGTTGGACTGCAGCAACAATGTTTAAAAAGGTGCCCTAATTTTACTCGTTTCCAACATCAATATGGAAATTAGAGCAGAGAAATGTTTGCACTTGCTTATTTAAACACAGCTGCAGTTTATATTTGCAATGCCACGCTCATTAATAATGTGATATTATAATTAACAAAAATATGCTGATGTCAAATTATACTCAATATACTCAATAAATAATTCGTACGGAATTAACCAAATCGGACCTGAGGTTACAAAATATTATCCCGAGTTTAAAAATGTCGTTGTATAAAGATACTTGCTGTGTTTGTCGTTAAAATTTTACCAAATTAAGTGTTAATAATTAACTCAATTGTATTTTTTTTTCGAGTATAGTTTAGTGATCATAAGTAATACTCAGCTGATAATTATTGAGATGAGACCGTGTGTCCCACGGATCAACAGACCGTGGTGGATGAAAGAGACTCTGACTCTAGGCCCGTATTCTGAAACGAGTCTCGAAACGTTGATACTGATAATACTTAAATAGTAACTCTATATAAAGGGATAGCGCTATATACGATAAATAGCGGCAACCCTATCTAACTCTTAGTGTCGTAGCTGCGTTCTACACCGGTAATATTCAGCTAGAAAAAATATAGAGGGAATGTCGTTATAATATGATTTTTAGGGCTGAGAGCCATCTGCGCTCACCACTTGTACGGTGAAGCTGTGAAGCTATCTGCGACCAATAGCGAAAAGTCATTCCGATCTGGGTTTGACTCCTTTTTTACTACTGAAATATCGAAGAAAAATATTTATTAATCTTCTTGAGCAAAATACGAGTTCTATTATGATCGCTGTTAAAATTGTCGTCCCGGTTCCGTAATTCTACATTTATGAACGATCTCTAAGTATTATCTCTGTGAGATTTTTCCAGTGCGCCGCGATAGTGTCACCTCATTTGCTCTGTGACAGGGTTCAAATTGCAATAAGCACAATGCACGGGAGTATGTGGTGTGGCGAACGTCAGCTGGTAATTTCCGTTATCTCGCGGTCGCCGGTCGCGCAGTAGTCGCTTCGTTAAAATGCAACGCGGCGGTCGGGGAGCACGGGTGTGTGCTCTACACGACACACGGCGTAAATACCACCGCACCGCACAATTATTTTCAAATCTTGCCACGTACTAATGTATTTCGGAATTATATGTACGTTTATCCGCGCTCTTGTACTTACTTTCCGGTGTAGGATAATATCGTGAGGAAACCTGCGCACGCCTACGAAGGAATTCTAAGGTGATGCGTGAAGTCGGTCAATCCGCACTGGACCCGCGTTGACGTCTAAGGCGTATACACCGTTAACGGTGTATACGCCATTATTTTAATTTAAAAATCTTCAGTCTGTTGTTTTATTGTTTTGTTTTTTAATATTGTGTTTCGTCAATTGAGGTTGCTAGGCCAAAACTCCCCCTTCTCCATATTTCCTTATCCTCCTCTTTTTTGGGTAACCCACACGAAGCTTCTTCGGAATAACGAGTATCCATGAATGGAGATATCACTTAACATCAGGTCCGTCTACACACGATTGCCAAGCTATGAAATAAAAGAAAGCTATTCATATAGCGGCTGAATTTAAAACGATGAACTCTTATTTTTAAAATGCTTAGTCCATATACTAATGACAAAGCAATTCAAAACAGATAATTTTCAAAGAGAGTTTGCCATCCAAATACACTGAGAGCTAAATAATAAACAGAACAGCTCGGTGGCGACGTAAGCGTCTCCTGTTTAATCAACTTCTGTGGCTGCATAAGCCGAACGTTGCCCTCCTCTATTTTTGTTTCCTTTCAACTTGCTTACTCAGTTACAGTAGACTTTGAATTTGTCGTGAATAATTAAAGTATTTTCAATACCTTTTAATATAGAATATTTCTTAATCGTTGCCTAACATAAAATATGTTATTTACTCGGAGTATCTTATTCCTTCGAGGTTGTTTAACATGGAGACGGTGATATTATTACCCCACGGCAGCTTCGCTGGTGTTAATTCTTTGTACTCGTATCATTTTATTTGAATACTGTAGCTAAGAGACATTTTTTATAAAGGAACCTTGATACCGGTAGGAAGTTCCGTACAGATTTTGGCGCCCTTGAAGGGAGTTTGAAGTACACAAATTTATTCACGCTATTTTTATTAATGTTTGACACACGCGCAAGCTATTGTCTATCTTTGTACTTACTTTTAAACACGAGAATTATATACAAGGAACTTCTCCCGCTAACGAGTATTAAAGACGTGTTCGAAGAAAAATTGTTATTTAGTAAATAATATTCAGTCTGCAGTCTCAATATAAAAACACGTACAAGCGTCTTCACTTTGGTTTGCCTTATAATCTGCTAAACATGAAAACACACACATCCCCAATTCTAATAATGGTATGGATTCATTCGCACTAATCATATAACAGTTCTAACGCAATTTGTTGGTGCTGTACGAATGTTCAAAAATTATCTTCGTGTTTTGTCTTATTTTATACGGTTAGGTAATAATTTTGTGTCATTCCTTATTTACGTTTAACGTTGCCAATGTTTGCCTTAATAGACTACACGTGTACATTGACATACACAAGCTATAACCAAAAATAGATGTCTATAGATTATTTTCAATTAGAACATCGTTTTGCTATTATAAATTGATTGACCTATCCTAATATTTACAAGATCCATTTGATTTATCTTCAAATATTTGAAGTCCGTAAAAAACCTATCACTTTAATATTACCCTAAAAGTGTGCTTTATAGACCTACTAGCTTATGCCCGCGGCTTCGCCCGCGTTTAAATTCTGGATAACAACATTATTCTGTTTTCGTTACCAGGAAAGTGGCGCCAAGATCCAGGAAAGTCCTGGTAACGAAAACCGAATAATGTGAACACTGCAACACTGCTTCTTCTTTTTCTTTTTTAAGCCTTTAAGGGCCGATTGGCAAAAACTTCAATATCCAAGATTTATTGTTCATGACAAATAGCCATCATACTTATTTTTAGCTTCCTACCTTGTAAACTGTTTAAAGTTGTAAAAAAATTATGTATACATATATATCACTATACATAGGAATCCCCCGCCCAAGTTTAAAAGTTTTGGAGTCAATTTCCAAAAAAGGTTTTGGGGTCAATTTTGTATATATAACACTATGCATTGGAATCCTCCGCCCAACTTTAAATGTTTTGGATTAAATTTCTGAAAAAAAAATATTATACATATATCTATACATAGGATCCCCCCCCCACACACCTTTAAAGGTTTTGGGGTCTATTTCCGAAAAAAATATATATATGCACATATATATCACTAATTACATATATATTTATATATTATATCTGTATAAAGGCTTTTCGGTAAATTTCTGAAAAAAATTATATAAATTTATTTGTGCAATTTCCGATAAAAAATCTACTACTATTTCCCCCCCCCCCTTCTCCTCTCATTTAAGGCTTTTGGGGCCGATTTCCGAAAAAAGAAAATGAAAGATTTATTGTTTGTGACTTACAAAACAAAATCGGATATGATTCTTCCTCCCCTATTTGAATGATTTGGGCTTGGATTTTAAGAAAAAAATATATGCCATATTTTTCGTTTCTGACAAATAGTCCGCATACCAAATTTCAGCGTCGTACTACTAAATTGCGGGATGTTTCATACAAACTTCCAACCCCCATTTTAGGGAAGTGGGGGGTGAAAACGGGACAAAAAGTAGCCTAAAACCTATTCTTGGTTACTTTCTATCAACATACCAAGTTTCAATAAAATCAACCTTAAAACTGCGAAAAATCGGATATGATACTTCCTCCCCTTTTTGAAAGGTTTGGGCGTGGATTTTTGAAAAAAAAATATGCCAAATTTTTTGATTCTGACAAATAGTCCGCATACCAAATTTCAGCGTCGTACTACAAAAATTGTGGAATGTTCCATACAAACTTCCAACCCCCATTTTAGGGAAGTGGGGGGTGAAAACGGGACAAAAAGTAGCCTAAAACCTATTCTAGGTTACTTTCTATCAACATACTAAGTTGCAAAAAATTTACCTTAAAACTGCGAAAAATGGGATATGTTACTTCCTCCCCTATTAATACACCCCCAAACCCTTCAGGTTTAGGGTGTATTTTTGGAAAAAAAAAATATGCCATATTTTTCGATTCTGACAAATAGTCCGCATACCAAATTTCAGCGTCGTACTACAAACATTGCGGAATGTTCTATACAAACTTTTAACCCCTATTTTAGGGAAGTGGGGGGTGAAAACGGGACAAAAAGTAGCCTAAAACCTATTCTAGGTTACCTACTATCAACATATTAAGTTTCAATAAAATCCGTTCAGCCGTTTAGGCGTGAAAGCGTAACAAACAGACAAACAGACAGAGATACTTTCACATTTATAATATTAGTATGGATATTATTATTGATGACCGTCTGTCTGACTAGCCCCAACATTTCGGATCTCGTTCAAAAATAAAACTGCTTTAATATAAAAATGTTCCACGAGCTTGATTTTCTTGAGAAGAGATCACTGGAATATTAAGAAGCCTCAAAGATATATATCTTAAGTACCTATGTTTGTTGAAAGAAATCGGTGGGCGAGGCTAACTCGCACATGTCCGGATATTTATTAAATGATATCTTTTGGCTCGTCCATGAGTGTTGAATTTCTGATTTTAATTATTCGTTCTATCGAATATAAATAAGTGAATATCCACTGACATTTACACAGCGCCATCCATTTAAGCATGGAGCTTGTAATAGGGCTACTCAATAATTGATATAAAATCTTTCATACTTTATTAGATAAATACGTACACATTATACGTAGATTCAAAATACTATTATTGCATGATTCATTGTTAAATTTATGAATAAATTCGTTATAATAATTAATTCAGTCAATACTGGACGATAAGACGAGAAACACAGATAAGTCTGAGCCCAGATTACTATTGTCTCGTCTTATCGTTGAGAAATTACGGACGGTGGGGTTTTGAGTTTAACCCGCCATCCTGGTAGAGTCCGTGTTCGCGGTTGGGTATTTGAGGGTTGGAAGTTAGCGTTAGTCCTAAAAAGTCCAGTCTGCGCATACATCTCACAATAAATATGACTTATCCGCTCGGATACCTTATACGCTGCCTCGCGCACGTCACCCTTCCCAGATATATAATAGGAGATTTGCTCAGGCGGGTATCTTACAAAAACGGCATACAGAATTAATTCTTTATGCCGAAGGTACGTGCGGATTATAAATCTCGCTAAATCGTCTCATTGTATTCGTATCACGTACAAGTTTATTCGGCATTGTGCGATGCCACTGGATCATTGTAATCCCAGCGTTGCATATTGCTGTATCAAATACCATACGCCTCATTATGTAGTCGTGTTTCAGATACATACGTTGATCTATGTGACCCATTGAATATAATGCCGCTAAAAACTCCGTAAAATTAAAAGATTTGTCGTGTCTTAATTCACAATATTAAATTATACCACAGTTTATTAAAATATTTAATTAATATCTGTATAATATAAAAGATAGTTATATTTAGCATCATCATTTAGTTGCTACACTAACATTCGACCTCCATTTCCCATTGATTTGCAATATAACACATTAGACGTTATCATTAATGGTGTATTTATTATTAGCACGGTGAAACTAGGCCACGTTAAAACTTGTTACTATCGCCTATTAGATATACTTATTCATATTAAGTAAATATCAGGATGTATAAAAGCGCTCGCTCGTGTACATCCTCAGATATAAATCAAATTTATTATATTTCTACATCATCTTTGAGTAATAATTTACGACAGATAAGACCGGAAATTGATCTATCATGCTCTGTACGTTATTTCTACGAGATAAATTCAAATCAAAGTGTTTATTTGTATCACTGTTGTTAATGAAGACAATATTATCAGACAATCATTAGGAAGGCCTATAAATACGACTAAATGCGGAAAATACATGCAAAGAAACAAATGAAATATAATATTTAGTTTTAATAACCGAACGGTTATTGCTATTTAGCAACCTACCTAGGATACCTATTTAGGTATCAACAGTCCGGTGATCAGTTCGAACCGAACTTCTGCAACTAAAAAGTTGCAGTAGGACGGTCTACCGGACTACTGCTACTTAGAGGCTTTTCCCAGCTGTAGTAGTGTACGTGAAAATATGTATGGTATCTGTAGGTTGATTTCAAGTCGAGCAGTGACCTAGTTTATTTTAATATCAGTTCCTCACGGAAATTTCACGTGGTTGCATTCATCCGGTATAAGCGAAGTCCTTTTGAGTAACTTTCGTCCGTAGCTTACGAACTTTTAGTTGGAGGAAACAACCCATTATGGGTACTTTGTCTAACTTTTTCATCTCATTACAATGGCGCGTATTTTTTGCCCTTACTAACGTTCTTGATACCGTTAAGAGTACCCCTAAAAGTCCATTGCCTGTTTAAGAGTTTATGTGGTCAACCGCAAGGTCTTGGGTCCAAGGTGACCATTTCCTATGGGTTGTGTATGGTAATCCAGCATATATCCGACGCAGGCCGTTAGTCAACTGTTCACTGAAACTTAACTAGAATTTTTTAGAACTTTTAAAAGGGAGCAATACTCTCTTACAGGACTTTAGCGAAACTTAGCCATTTACGCAGCACACACAGCGGAAGCTCTCAGTAGGAAACATCCCCCTATTTTGAAACATTGTTACTTGCTGCTCCGCTCCTATTGTCCTTAGCGTGTCGAACGATTCATTTAAGAGGATACCTAACACTGAAAGAATTTTTCAAATCCGACCGTGCTAATTTCAGGAACAATTTGAGATTAGCACGTTCAAACAAACAAGAATACAAACTGCTCAGCTTTTTAATTTTGGTATAGTTTTGAGCAATCTTTTCACCGGTTTCTGCACGTCCTGAACGTTTCACTATTATTTGTTAATGTAAAGCAAATTCTCATTCAAATGTAAAATTTTTGTAAAAAGGTTTTAGAAAAGCACGGACATTGCATCTTAAATTATATATCAATAAGTTGATCGTAAATCGTAATATTATGATGTGGCCGGCGAGAGTTGACGAACGCGAGCGGTCTGCCACAGCAGCAGCGGTCTGGCACAGTCTGTACTGCCGCCACCTTATTCCCCGATATATTATACCAGCGTCTGCGTGAAATCGCGTGCCGACACGGGCGCGGCGTGCACACACCCATTCAAACCGAGAGCGGCACGTTTGTATGAAGATGTTTTACTGGTCTGTTTACTGTGCCTTCGTTCAGCAGTGACATAATATAAGGCTGAAATGATGAAATATAATATCATATTAAACATCCGTTCCGTGTATCTAGGTATCGACCTACCTGGGTGTAATGGTTGAGACGTTGGCTATTACACGAAGAGTTCTGGGTTCGATCCCAGGGTAGTAAAAAAAATTGTGTCAATGAACATCTGTTTGTATTGCTCTGGGTGTTTTCTATGTATAAAATACGTATGTTTTACTTAAAAAAGTATTTAAGTAAAAGTAAACACGGATAAACATATCCGTTTTTTTAGTATCCATATTGGTCTAATGTTTCGTTTGGGGCTAGATGGCACTGTGTGAATGTCAGTGGATATTTATTTGTTTACATGTTTGGTATGTGTATATTTATCGTAACCTGATTGGCCACAGGGCACGTGGGCGGATGCGGCATCACGGACGAGGTGGTGCAATGGATGGAGCGCATCCAGAACTCGGGCGTGGACGACGAGCCGCCGGCTGCGTCGACGACGCCCGCGCACCCGCCGCCCGCCCATTCCAACCACTCGCCCTCGCCGCACCCGAACAGCTTGAGGGACGACACGCCCAGGTAAGCGAATTTCAGGTTTCCGTAGACAAATGGAAAACAACGGAGTCTTTAAGATTCGTCATGTCTGTCTGTCTGGTCGTATGTCACACCCTATTTTCTCCGAAACTATAAGCACTACACTGTTCCAAAGTCAGTATATGTATTCTGAGAACAGCTATTAGGTTTTGACAAGAAACTTGAAAAGTAAAATATTTTGGTCTTCCCTATACATTGAACTAAAACTAAAAAAAATAAGAAACACCTGATGGAAAGTGTTCACCAACGCCCAGTGACAACAATGACACCAGAAATGCCACCGTTTTAGGAAGGAATACGCTCTTTTCTTAAAAGTTCCTATGCCATACCTGTCAGGAAATACAGCAATATACGAAATACGATGTCGCAACACCTAATAGAATCTGGCCTTCTACGAAAAACCTACTATACAAGGAAGAAAATATCAGAGATATAATGTGTTCACACAGCATAGCTATGGAGAGCTTAGGCTCCACAGTCGGGTCTAATGCAGATTGGTGGGTGTTAACGATTACTACACTAAGATTCTATCCGGGACCGACGGCTTAAATTGCCCTTCAAACCATAGAGTTATTATTTTTTACGGACACTGCAGTATCTTTCCTATTTTACTTAATGTACACCGGTGCTATGACGGATTTTCATGTCTTAACAAATCCCAACGAAACATCATAGTGAAAATTGATACTTGTTTAATGTGTATCTTATGAGCTTACCAAAAGGCGTAACCCCTTTAACCGCCGCATCATGTAAATTCATTAGACACAATAGATTTACTATTGTGCATGGAAA
Organism: Leucinodes orbonalis; assembly: GCA_019425675.1. Classification (NCBI taxonomy): domain Eukaryota; kingdom Metazoa; phylum Arthropoda; class Insecta; order Lepidoptera; family Crambidae; genus Leucinodes; species Leucinodes orbonalis. Next base: position 21,089 of record PQWD01004089.1, read on the forward strand.
TCCGGTGCTTAATCAATCAATGAAGCTTTTAATTTTTAATTCATTGAATCCTCAAGGTGGTTGTGGATTGTGTATACTCAAATTCCAAATATATGAATTGTCACGTTCCCGCAAATCTGTGTGCTAACCACTCGCACTATTTGCATATCAGTGATATGCTGCAAACTGCTAGCATTCATGGGTATGCGAATGAAAGTATGGATGAAGTCTTATATATCTGCCGTACGGTACAACTCGTGAAAATATCATTTAGTGCAGAAAAAGGTTTTTATTTTTAGTTGGAACTTCAATAAACAAAATATGGGATTTTAGTCAACCACAGATTTATAAACTTAAGGTTTATCAATCTGTAGAGTCAACGTGATACTATGCAATTTTAAACCCAATGAAGACATCGCGAAACAATATTGGAGCAGGAACCTGTGAAAATATTATTTTACCCTGTGTAGGTAATATTAATTTTGGTAATTGTTTTACACATGAATTCAGATTTCATTAAATAATAATGTTTCATGGAGTAACTTTCCCAGATTCAGATTATAAAAAAATAGCACTGAGACTTATCCCGAAACAGAAGTGCGAAACATTTCTATATCACGGAATGATATCTGGCACTGCGGTGGTACCTACGTAGTCGACTTAGTAACGAGTCTACCACCTCTAGTAAAAGATGAGATGATTTAATCATCTTATCGAATATTTATTATTCAATGAGAATGTTAGAAAGTAATAACTTGTTTAATTAATTAATAAATTCATTATATATCGCGTGCCTTGGTTGTCTTCGTAATTGCGTTTGCGTAACAATAACACAGTTTTTAATTAGCTAGTTGCTTGTTATACATACAAGCTTAATTAATGAAATAAATGCTTTTCAAAATATTCCTTGTGAAAACTACAATTATTATCAGTTGCAATAAATTTTTATGCACTTTTTTCATTTTTCAAAGAATTCAAATTGGTGTTACACGTCATATGTTTGTGTTCGTTTAAACATCAATCTAAAGTAAAATTTATATTATGGAAAACTGTTCATGGTCTGTTCTTTGTCGTATTATTATTATACACAGCACATTTAATCAGTTACATGGTATTATTATATCGATGATTACTTAAGAATAATAAAAAGTTTGTATTCTGTTCATTTTTAAATGACACTGTAAACATACGTACGATGTACGGTGAAGGAAAACATCGTTAGGAAACCTTCACGCACATTCGCAGATGCGAAGAGATTCAGGGTAGGCTCGTGCCCCGTTTAATGAGCTGATGATGATGATGACTGTTCACATAGGGCTTTAAAAAATAAATTAAAGTTATTAATATTATATCTTATTTTCCACCAGGCATTGGGACTTCCCCAACAAATACACGAGGGCGGCGAACACTGGTGAGCATTCGCGCTCGCGGCGAGCGACTCTGGACAATCGGAACACTTGTTCGCTGTACATACAAACGGACCCGCTAATATGGCGGCATGTCAGAGAAGGATTTCCGGACGTAAGTTATAATACTATAAAGTAGCACCTAAAACCAAATTATTCACTGATGATTCATTCAATTATTCACACAGCGCCATCTAGCCCCAATTTAAGCGAGGCACTTGTAGTACGTATACTAAACAACAGAGATAAAGATGCAACTTACCTTTTTTCAAAATACTTACATAAAAAACATAGAAACATCCAGAACAATACAAACAGACATGTTTATGCACACAAATGTTTATACCGCCCGGGGATCGAATCCGGATCCCTTGGTGTAGTAGTCGACGTCATAAAACCAAATCGGTCGTCAAAACCTGCAAGAACTGCATAATATAAGTATTTGTCATAAGACGTTATAGTATTCGCATCCTCAGAATGAAAATGACCTAACTCTAAGTGCTCGTGATGTTTGCTTTGGTTTTGGATTTAACTTGAGAGCATTTTTTAATGCCCATAAAACATCACTATCCTTTGAATCTCAAAAATTCTATTATTTGTCAATATCAGATGAGAGATACATCAAATTGCAAATTTTTGCACTTTTTTTTCCTACTGCTGAGAAGTATCTCTGTGAAATAGGTTTTTTTCTGTAAAACTGCGTTAAACTAATTTATAACTTTGTAGTCTAAGCAAATTAAATTTGTTTTAAAGAAATAGGGCATAACGACGACTACCGGGGCAGCTAGTTTGAATATTTTTTTGACATAGGTACCTTCTTGTCTTTTACGTTCTGTTTATTTAATAAAATGAGAGTTTAAGGTGTGCACCGTTTTATGTTACTTAATCAATATTAGAAATAACATTAAAGAATATCAGTTTTCTGATTTTAATGTGAAAATGATTTTATACTATTTCCGTTTTCTTTTAAGGTCCTGTACCCATTTGATCGATATGTGATTTCTATAAACTCTGAATCATTGCACAAGATCTACTCGCACTAGTTATCAGGCCAGGAAAGTCCGCAACGGACATACGTCAGAGGATTTTCCCACTTTATTATTGAACCCCACTACGGGCCGGGAAAAATCATTGTGGTGCGTTCACAGTATAGGGCAGTCTATTTAGCCACTACAAATTAATTAACTGAACCATGAACAGTAAATGTTTTCTAACACGCAAATTCGTAAATTTAATATACGTTTACCGAGTAGTTTGTTTTTAATGTTAATTCTTAGGGACGTAATGCTGTAAAATGTTATTACTTCGCCTATATACTCGTAGTGCTTCTTGCGGCAAATTGCTGGATTCTTTTCAACCGGCATTAAGTTTGCGTGTATCAATAGCAAGCATACTATACCATTGATATTGTTATTACGATGATATGTATATATGTCAAAGGAAGATAACAAGAACCGCAAATTAAATACATTAAATTAACAAATATCCATTCGCAAAATTCTAAACTTTAACCAATCAGTGTGTGCCGCGGCAGCGGGCGTCGATGCGGCAGAAACTATTTTTTTGTTATAAATCCTGAACAACGACGTTATGAGTTACTATTTTGGTTATAACCTCTTTAAAACTTTCGTAGCTCTGTTTAAAATTTCACTCTCCTTATTTAATGGGTAATTACGTTAAGTTGATCAATTTGCGTAAATGTAGGAAGATAATACAATTTATTTCTAGTGTAGAATCTTTCGAAAGTTAATGAATTTCCTAGAAAATTTGCAAATTTCCGGTTCTTGTTTTTTCCGATGACATATATCAAAAATATGCTTCTCAATTGAAGAGTCTTTTTTGTAATTGATTTCACAATATGAAACGGTACACATAATTTAACGGTAAATTGTGTGGTTCAGGTATATGAAAAGAAAAAAATATATACATCAAATCAAGAAGGAATGTAACGTCTAATTGAATAACGTATTTTTTGTGTCTGATCTCGCCTAATAAATTACATTTATCTTGAGTTCAAATGATTGAGTACGTCTGGTACTAACGGGATTTGTGTGTTCCTTTGATCACTAGATAAATTACTTGCTACTGATACTCGATTATTGATACTTATGTCTAACAGATCTAATCCTAGGAGAAAACCTAGACCGATATACAAAGCACCACATATAGCGTTTGATAGAGCTCAACAATTTATTTCCTAAATTACCAATCCTAATGACCAAAAATTTAGATGATCTGGACATGTTTTATGATACGCTGCCAAGATTTAAGTTAAAGTTACTCGCCATCCGACGCTCTTACGGTGAAGGAAAACATCGTGAGGAAACCTTCATGCACGCCTGCGAAGATATTCGAAGGTTGCGTGTGAAGTCGTCCAATCCGCACTGGGCCCGCGTGGACGACTAAGGCCTAATCACCCTATACGGGTAGGCTCGTGCCCCTCGGTGGGGACGTTTAATGAGCTGATGATGATGGACATGTTTTATGATACGCTGCCAAGATTTAAGTTAAAGTTACTCGCCATCCAGGAGAGTTAACCGTTTCTTATGTACATTTGTGGTATCTTTCCTCTGTGATATCTTGTTCTTCACCTTATTTAGTATTATTATAATTGCATTGTAAAATCTAGTTTATCTGTTCACAATTTTGTGCTATCTTAATTTTGACAAATTGGTTTTAATTTTCTATCGAAAATAATAATAATAATATAATAATAATTTATTTTATTGACATAAAACATTGTGTAAAACAAAATGCTGTGTATGCTTTTAATAGGTGTATATATTAGATCTAATACAACCTGTACATGATGAAAGTGTAAATATATACACTGTACGTACAGCGTAACTTTCTAAATAAATAAATTAATTAGCCAGTGAACAATAAAACCAATTATTATAATTATTATATCTCAGTATTTGTATCTGCCTTTAGCTCCCACTGCTATGGGGAGCAAAATATAAGTGCCAAATAATTGGGGGGACATAGAATCTTTCTTTGGAGTTATTGTGCCTCGTCTGGTTTTGTCAAGACATAAAAATGTGCTATAATAAGGCATATCATTATTTTTTGTATGGTGAAACGTATATATATTAAAATGGAAGTTTCTATGTAGAAAACTACATTTTTGGTTCCAACGTTATCGATTCAAAAGTTTGGGCATTTCCGACAAATCTCTCAAAATGCATTATTAAAAGTTCCCAACTAGCCACATGCACGCCGACCGCGGTTCAAGTGATAAACGATTTAAATCTACTAGCAAGAATTTGAAAAGTGTAAAACCTCGAATAATAAGGTACCGTATCAATTTTGTGGAGCACACCATCAATTACCTATTGAGTGCTTCGTGACATAACTCACTCGACACAATTGTGAGGGATTTTTGAATTGAATCGCTAGTAGGGAAGTAAAAATGGGATAAAAAATTAACAGGTTTGCAAACGAGCATCAAGTTCACCTGATCTTAAGAGATAGCGCAATCTGTATTTTGTAAGACCAATTATATATTGTTAGTTAGGGAATAATTATATAAAGGTTGGAACCTAAATATAGTAATTTCAAGTTATTGAATTTGTTTCATAACAGTTTCTTGCTTTCATTTGCTTCGGCTATGTGTAATCTATCAGTCAGTTGTTACACGTAAATGCAATAGTTTTTTATAGGTATAGTAACACTAACACTATTATTGATATTTTTGTTTATATGTGATTATACCATTAATGTGTACATGATTTTTAATAAGAAAAACATTGTAATGTCATTTATATTAACATATAAATGGCATGATCACAATTTTTTTCACTTCGATAGCTCAATAAAACATGAATGTTTGCCAATTCAATGGGACAATATTGTACATTTGTAGCTCCCCATGAGGCTGTCTTATTAGGCATTTCATTAAGCAAATAACGAATTTATTGAAATATCATTCAATCGTATTTTGAAGAGTTTCATTGAGTATTGAAACCAAACCAAAATGAAATAAGTTTTGCTTACAATTCTCTTCTAAATGTCCATTCATGCTTTGAATCACAAAATCGAAGTTATTAGTTTCAGATTGCTTTGAGTAGGGAGATCCAAAGTAATGATACACTATTATAAACACTGTTTTTAATAAAAGAATTGTAATTTTCTTACATCACATTACACAACTGATTGTTGTTTTGTATTGAGAGTTGAGACCAAAGTGCGGATTCCATGTCTCAGTTATTTTGGAGATCGAACCCGGAACCTTAGGTAAAAACGTTCGATTGAATTTTCAACCATTACACTACATCAGACATCATGACCGTAATTCTTCTTTAACGAACTCAATTGTAAAATTTAATATCAATAAGTTCCAAGCTTTAATTATGTCAATTGTGTGATGAAATGTCCGCTAGAATTTATAAGGAGAAAAATTGAAGTCGTAAGTTAACACGAATAACACTTTACCAACGTTTTTGTACTGTTCTATTGTAGGAACTTGAGAATTATTCAGAAAGAAACACTCTTTGAACACTTGTCAAAATATTGGTGTTATTGTACAGATATATATTGATTACTGATCGAAAACCCATCTGGTGTAATGGTCGAGACGTCGGCTTCAACTCCAAGGGTTCCGGGTTCGATCCCCGGGCAGTACAAGCATCTGTGTCCATGAACATGTCTGTTTATATGGGTCTGGGTGTTTTCTATGTATGTGTTGACAAAAAAAAAGTGTATATAAGTATGTTTATCTGTTGTTTAGTATCCATATTACAGGCNGAAATTAATGTACAGTTCATTACTCCTGTTTAATATCACAGAACGACGGCATTACGTGCGGGCATTTAGAATATGTTTAGCCAAAATTTCATTACAGCAGTGGCCCACCAACAATTTGACTTGTCACTCAAACGTCTTCATCTCGACAACTAATTTGAATTTGTAATGAAACCAAAGATATGGCGCTGTGCGATATTGGAGCGAGGATTCGACCACTTACTGATGATTAACTTTAGTTACATGAGACGGTGAATCAAACTCGTTGGTAGGTTTAAGTACGATGATTAATATGCGGGAACATTAATTACAAGTGAACGGCTTAAGGCATTGAACCTCATTTATTACATGACTATTTATAAACAAACAATTAACAAAGTTTATGCACTGTGTGATGTTCTCCGCATTGTAGTCTATGATTTACGAGATTATTGTATTAAAAGGATTTATCGGAAACTCGTAAAGAGGCAATGAAAGTTGAAATTTGTTTGCCCTAATTATAAAATAATTACTTATCTCCATAAAATTTACGGATATAAATTAGATAACATATTTAAAGGTATGAAGTTTCCATTTTTAAAAATAATTTACTTATTATGTGTGTACATCATGTTCGGTACATAAATTTGATGCGATTTTCGCTGTAAGCAAAGCCACGGTTTCTAAACACTTAAGGATTGTTGGCAATTCTGCTTCTTTTACTTCCGAAGGAGCAGTACTATTATGACAATATTTTTTTATAAAAACAATTCTAAATAGATAAGTAGCACAGGTTTTGAGGTCGTTATCTAAGAGACACACATTTGCACTAACGAGAATGATAACGTGAATGCCTCTGAAACGAGAACAATATACAGATAACGTTTTAGATAAAAGTTCACGCGTAGTGTAGCAAAAAACTAACAACGAATACGGGACCGCAGGAATTTGCGTAATTGGTTGGAGAAAATTCCCAAGCGGAGCTCATGCAACACTTGCATCGTTTAGCTTTACGCATACCAATTCATTGTCGGCGGAGTTAAATTTAGGCACATCTTTTGTGCATGGCGTAGGCACATTTCGATAGTTTGTCAAAGTAACTTAAGTATTGCTTTTTAGCTATTTTGTAATATTTGCATAAATATTATGTTCCACACTTGCGACTTGTGCTTCAGTCGATTGTGTTGTATTTTACTTACATGGCGAAAAACAGTTAGTACCACTTTTGTCACAAAATCTTTAAAAAATAGCTGGGAAGAACATGAAAAGTATACACTAAAAAAAATTAATATTTTCTGAATACTAAAAAATAATATAAAATAGTATTATGATTCAATTCTAAAACATATTTTATATTTGTATTATTGTAAAATGTTTGAAACATTATTCGTTATTACTCGTATATTCGCTTAAAGAATTGCATGTCAAAATGGCATTTTTTAATTCGTAAAAATCTGAAATGCCATTTGACACTGATTGAATTTTAATAGGTGCTTTAACTAACATATTGATTAAACTAAAAACATTTTAAAATACTTCAAAAGAAATGTTAAAGCTCACACTAGAAGTGTCTTATCTAAATGAACATGTCATTAAAATTCCTTAACCTTTCACCGACCCTTATTTCTTATACTATAAATTCTGTTATCTTTCAAAATACTTTCTCCATCGAGTGCTAATTAGATGAGCAAACATTCGTGGACTGAATGATCTTGAGAAACTTGCACTTATTGAAGCATCTTATTAACAAGTTTCTATAGTACGAGTAAAGAAGTTGTTAAAATCGCTCATAGAAATTGTGTGAATCGATCTTTTTTATCATATTTTATCATTTCAACAACATTATTTTATGTTTCATTGGTGTACACAAAATATATTTCTGAAATAAATCTTATAACGTTGGGAATCTATACTTTAAAATAATAAAAAGGAAATCAGACATTCTTACCTCAAAAATGTGCATCATGAAGATTGCACTTTTAAAAAAACCTTCACAACTTAGGGCACGTAGGTAATTACTGGTTACGATCAGATATGATACGCGTGATACCTACTAGAGAAAATATGCCTGATCCAGATATACTGATAGTCCAGAAACGATAAATTATGAAAGTCATTAGCTGTTCCACCGAGTGCACGTAAATTTTATGTACCAGAATTTTGACCAATCTACAATAATATAATAAATGTTTTTTTTATTATTTTTTTAATTTGAAATTAATTGAATAATATAAACGTTGATTTTTAGGTGGAAATAGTTGAAGGAATGAAGAATGACATGTGTAATTTTTGTCTCTTTCTAACCTTCTACGCCCCTACAATAAGGTACGGAAGTATATGTGCATATGCATGCATGCAACGGCTGTTACAAAAAATAATCAAGAAAAAAATTTCAATCAAAAGTGCCAAAATAATCAAGAAAAATTTAAAGGTAAAAGTTGATATGATATGGGGATACTGCATCTTGTTTTTTTTCAATTGGCCCTTAGACCCTAAAAATAGAGGATGAAAATTTCCTAAAGCATTTTATTTGTAATACACCTAAATAAGGAAATGTCACAGAATATGTACAATATTTATGTTTTAATTTATTAAAATTGAATTAATTAATAAAATATTTCTAAAATCACTACATTAAAATTTACACTTAAATTATTATTCCGCTCCTCCCGTATATTTCAGGAACAAGCTAGAGTTTGTTGTAAGCCAGCAAACAACGCTAGTATTTACTCATACCAGTGACTTTATTTATCATGAGATTAATTTTATGAGCTGTAGAGCTTTATTAGAGTTGTAACTTTATATTTCTGTTAGATGTCTTTTTCGCGTATGCCTATATTTTATTTATATAGTACGCTAACAGTGTACGTATATAATGTTTTTTCTCATATACATTTTCGATCATTTCGGTTGTAACAGAACTAAAACATTGATACAACTGTTATCAATATATACAACATGTTTTGTTAAAAAATATCATTCATGGAACATATTTAACCTTTAGCTAGAGTACTAACGAAAGAAATACTTAATCATAACTTTATATCAGTACAAACCTGCGCTCATCATCCGAAACGACAGATGTTAGAGCTCTTCTACCCGGTAATTTAGACAAACAGATAGTTCAGGTACATACAATGAACCCTCAAATAAAAGTAAATACCTTAGGCTCAAGAAAATAAGCATGGGGTCGCGGGTTGGTGTCAGAGCGTCGGTGGTTCAATGGTGTGGACTGTTTATATCTGATCTGGAGGGCACAGGTTCAAATCCCGCCACTTAACAATATAATTTTGGACTTTCGAAATTAAATTATCCGACGCTATTACGGTGAAGGAAAACATCGTGAGGAAACCTGGTCATGCCTGTGAAAATATTCAAAGGTTGTGCGTGAAGACGTCCAATCCGCAGTGGACCCTCGTGGACGACTAAGGACTACTGGTAGGCTCGAGCCCCTCGGTGGGGACGTTCAATGAGTTGACGATGATGGGTTGGTGTGAGTTGGGAGGTTGGTCACCACCACCAGCAACAAAAAAAAATAATTATAAATGAAAACAATAAGAAAGTATATAGGCCACAGTTACCACTATATCTAGGTAAGTTGTTTGTTTAATTGCTGACTTCTGTCTCTGTCTCTTCAACCAAATAGCAGTCCACTGTTAGACATACACAGTATGCTCAAACGGCCACATCTACTGACACATCCACATGCTGATCTGGCGAGCTATGTCGGTAACTTGAACCCTTTGACCGCCAATGGGCCTTAAGGCTCCAGTCACACTAGATTTTCTATTGCGTCTTTATTCCAGGCGTTGAATGGGTAAGTTATCTTACCAATAACATATTTTTTACTTTTGGAATTGGGAATGGCAGTGGACTATCATATATGTCACAGAACCGACGGCATTAGAACAGACAGTTAAGACCGCCTTGGCATAACGTAAGTTGCTCTCTGGTCCGATAACTCGACGACCTGAGAAGGCTGGTGGAGGCTGCTTAAAAAAGGCGGAGAACAGTGGGAGAGACTCATGTCCAGCTGTGAACTTCAAATAGAAAGGAAGAAATGTTTATTCAGTGACAGTATACAATATAGGTAAAAGCGAGAGATCTCAAGAAATCTCTTTCTTTTACTCGTTAAATTTAACCTTGGTTCTACTGACTTATTCCAAATGGTTTCAAAGCCTTTACACTTTTTTCAAACGCGCGTCCTATGCATTTTGGTATCATAACAAGCGGTAACATATTTAGACGATTCTCTCTTCACGTTATTAGTTTAAAATAATGTGCAAAACTAAAACGACCTAGTTTCAGTCTAGACATCTTAAGTGGTGTGTATCATCTTGTATCTTTGGAATATTAAACATTCTTTTGGATTGCTGGTATAATTAACAACGCACTTAAATGCAAGTTCTGCTTCCATGATGATGACAAAACTGATATCCTACATATTTTTTTTGACAAAAGATCTCTTTAAAATGAACTATGGGAATACCTAATATTTATTAATGTCTGTTTGTCACAAAAAATCATATGCATGAAGCAAATCTTCATGCATATGATTTTTTTAATTTTCATCTGTCTGTCTGTCCTGACTGGTCAGATTTGGATGGGACTTTTTGGCAGGTAGTTGATGTAATAAAGAAAAATTTAAGGTACTCGTACTTTTATTTTCGAAAAAACCGTTTTATTTAGAACAACTCATTTACATTGCGAATAGTATACCTCATTGAAAAATTATACGATAATGCATCTAACAAATGATTATCGAAATATATTCTTTTTTGGAAATCTGTTTTTATGTTAGGTTGAATTTTAACCGTACCTTCTTTAAATGGTTTCTTAGCCTCTCCGTTTACAAGGTCGTCAAAGATGGCTTACAACGTATAGTCCTCGTTAACTTTGCTTGTTATAACTTTATGCCGACTCCCGGGTGCACAGAATATAAATTAACTAGATAGAATTACTTAGGGATGAATATTCGAGTAATCGTGAGATCGCGCGTAATCACAAATGAGGAATTGCTCCCGTAATGTAGCATGAATATTTACTGGCACTAAGACAAGAATAGCTCTGTGTTATTAGTATTGTAGGAAAGTTTAGTTTAAATGGTATATTATATATAATATCTGCTTAAACTGCTATACAATTAGTTGTAATGATGTACGGGCTTTGCATTGCCATTAAGTTTAATGAAGAGAATATATGAAGAAATGAGATTTCTTAGCTTTTAAGTATATGAGTGTAAAGTTTCCTGATTGGCCGTTATTAATTAAGCGTATAACCTTTAAATGCAATTTATAGTGACGCAATTGATGAATGTTTCTCATAAAACAGTCAAGATGAAGTTGTTAATTCAATTTCTTAATCAATCAAGCGGACCGCGAAATAACTTTATAAGGAATTCATTGAGGAATGAATCTTTCTTTACTTTATTAATAGCGGTCCTTGACCTTTTTCCGAAGAGGTTAATTTCTTCCGCATACTTAAGCCTCGCAACAAGGGGTGTTCCTTAAATTCTTCAAAGCTATATTTAAGATGAAAGAGATTCCCGTCACGTTCTCGGTAAAACGTCGCACGGCCTTACTCATCCTTGTTATGGAGACCAATATTGATTGAAGTTTGTGGATAAGTCTGCTTTTAATATATTTTTTTTGTACATATTTCTTTTAGTTTTGATTAATACATGATTTCATTTCGTGTACTTAAGTGAGTAAAAATACAGTTTAATTTATTATTTCAAAAGTGTATTTTTTTGTCTGATATATAAGTTTAGTGTTTTATGAGTTTAAAGTATGTTAAATCTCAACAGTGGTATAGTTTTTAGCTATTTTAATTGATTTACGTTAAAATAGTATTAAACCACAATTCTCAATAGGTGACTTACAGTTATCCTCTTATAATAATATATCGAGAGTAACCTTACCAAGAGTAAAAAATCGTTTTAGTGTCTCGTTTTTTTTAGGTGTAATAATAATAATTATTGTATTTTCCGATCACAAAGCATAATAATATCTTTAGACTTTTTAATGTACATATAGTACATATATTGTCAACGGGAGTCACAAGTGTGAGACTGGTGCTGATGTGGGTTTAGAAAAACTGGTAAACAATACAAGTCACTAGGACCGTAGTTATTGTCATAATCGTACGAAAACTGAAATCCTAAAATACTAATTGGCTGAGCATGGACACCCTATTGTACCTTACATGCCTCTACAATGAATTGAATTCATAGAAGGTCTCTGTAAAGGGAGCAATGTATTCACAAGGTATGTTTAAGTCTTACAAACGAAGCAGGCCGTACAAATGAAGCATAAAAATCTTGTTATGTTTGTACAATTACATTCGATTGCATGTTTTTTACATCATAATGTTGCAAAAAAACTTTTATTTTCTATCTATAAGAAATTTGTAAATTGTATCTTCAGATGCTCTATTTCATATTCTGATCGGTCTGAGTAACAAACATTTGGAATTTTGTCAGTTTGATATATAGAGTATAAATCTTTAAGGACTGAAAAATATACAAGATAGACAAAAGTTAAATGCTTCATATTCGGACATCGGCTCCAAAGATAAAACAAATTTTTGACTAATATTACGACACAAATCAAGTTTATGACTTGTATTGCCAAAAAGAGTAATTAAACAAAATACAAGATTTTGTGTGCTCGATTAGTGCACAGATCACAACTAATCGAATATTGTTTTGTTACTAAGTGTCGTTTCGTAACAATTAAATTTAACGTGGATGGTTAACCCATCACACAGGCCTCAAATGCTGGGACCACATTCTAACTTTGGTCAGCGAGTTCATGAACCTGAGCAGGAAGCTAGGCTATGCTACGACATTTCGGAAGCCAAGATCCATTACGGCTGAGCATCCATTATGGCAGTGTCTAGTATATTTATTCTGTAAAAAGTGAGTAAGTTACTTATTATGGAATAAATCATAATTTTAAAAACCCCACCGCAAATATCAAAGTCTATGCCTTAATAGATTTTAACCTGTTTTCAAGTGACTCTCTAAAAAGGAAAAATGCATTTTACTAGTCAACCTCTTTTTATTTGATACTCATGAGTGAGTTTAGAAAAAAAGTTTTCTAATTTGAGTGGTGGCAATATTGTTTGAAATTTGATATGGAGTATACTATTTACTGATCAAGCTTTTGTTTGACTCTCATATTGAGGGGTTTGTGCAAAAATAAGCAATCGCCATTTCGTAGAGTCGCCATCTTTGATCAATTTCATCAAACATAGTAGGAACACTCTTGCAATAATTCTTCAAACAAAAATATAATCAGTTCATCTATTTGGGACTACGATGCTACAGACAGACATACTCACACAGATATGTCAAACTTTTAACACCAGGCAGCAGCAGGCTCTAATCATCACTATAAGGTAGTACATTATTGGTTCTATTACTATTGTTTTTTTAATAGTGTTATACGTTGTATAACACTATTAAAAAAACAGTGTACTTGTTTGTATGAAAGACGCGGTTAAGAATTGGCCCCTAGTCCCCGGCGGCCCCGCTATTCCGGGCTACGGTAGCGGCCACGGTTACGGCGGGGCAAGGGGTGCTAAGAATCTCCGGCAGAGATCCGGCTACCAAAATAAACAACAACGGCAATTAAAACTGGCAACATATAACACGCGCACACTGAGGACTGACGAAAAGCTATTGAGCTGGAAACGGAGTTAGACAGGTTGCATTGGGACATAATAGGTTTGTGTGAAGTCCGAAGAGGGGGAGGACACACAATACTGCAATCCGGCAACCTGTTTATACCGTGAGGGCGACCAGCTATCCCAGGGTGGTGTCGGGTTTCTCGTCCATAAGTCTCTCATCAACAACATCGTGAAGATCGAAAGTGTGTCAGCTAGGGTAGCGTACCTTGTACTAAGAATCACCAAGCGCTATGCGCTGAAGGTGGTACAGGTTTACGCACCGACTTCATCGCACTCCGACGATGAAGTGGAGGCTATGTATGATGATATCAGCAGAGCAATGCATACCTCCAAGACACACTTTACGGTCGTTATGGGAGACTTCAACGCAAGGCTGGGCATTCGAAGTGGTTGTGAGTTGAAAGTGGGGCAATATGGATTTGGACACCGGAACCCCAGGGGACAGCGGCTGGCCGATTTCATGGAAAAAGAGGGACTCTTTATGATGAACTCTTTTTTCAAGAAGCCGCCGCAGAGGAAGTGGACTTGGTTGAGTCCCGATGGTTCCACACGAAATGAGATTGACTTCATCATGACCACCAGAAGACATATATTTAACGACGTCTCTGTGATCGCCAGGGTGAAAACCGGTAGCGATCACCGTATGGTAAGAGGCACGTTAAATATTAATGTTCAACTGGAGAGGTCTCGCCTGATGAAGTCTACGCTCCGACCTAACGTGCTTCAAATCAATAACCCCGAGAGCTTTCAACTCGAACTGCAGAATCGCTTTGAATGCCTAGAGAGCTGCGTAACAGTGGACGATATAAATAGCGGGCTAGTGGAAACTCTGCAAACAGTTGGGTCTAAGTTTTGCAAGGGACAACGCAAATTAAGACCCAATAAACTATCTCAACAGACTCTCGATCTCATGGCGACAAGACGACAGATGAAACTGCAGTCTTCAGACGACGCGTCACAATACCGGCAGCTTAATAGACGTATATCCAGCTCCTTGCGACGCGATATTCGTCGCTTTAATACAAAGTGTATTAAAGAGGCGATCGAACGGAACAGGGTTCCAAGGTGTTTGCAGGAACATGTCTGTTGGGCAAAGCCAGCTGACTAGTCTGAAGACCAACAGTGGAAATGTAGTCTCATCTAAAGAGATTTTGAGGGAGATTGAGAAGTTTTACAGCGAGTTATATACCGCTACACAGATTCCCGCTTCAAGCTTAGCCGAAGACCCGAGAGCTAAGTTAACCCGACATTTATCTGAGGATATCCCGGAAGTCACCTTGAGCGAGATTAGGATGGCTCTGAAACAACTTAAGCGAAATAAGGCCCCCGGAGAAGACGGAATTACCGCAGAACTTTTGAAAGCAGGTGGCACGCCAGTGCTTAAGACCCTTCAGAAGCTCTTTAATTCCGTGATCCGTGAGGGTGCGACGCCAGAGGCGTGGAGCAATGGCGTGGTGGTGCTTTTCTTCAAAAAAGGCGACAAAACCTTGCTGAAGAATTATAGACCCATCACGCTATTGAGCCACATTTACAAGTTGTTCTCCAGAGTCATCACGAACCGTCTCGCGCGTAGGTTTGATGATTTCCAGCCCCCCGAACAAGCCGGGTTCCGCAAAGGCTTCAGCACCATAGACCACATACATACGCTGCGGCAGGTTATACAGAAGACTAGAGAGTATAACCGGCCATTATGCTTGGCGTTTGTGGACTATGAGAAAGCCTTTGATTCGATCGAGACTTGGGCTGTGCTTCAGGCCCTCCAACGGTGCCATATTGACTTTCGCTATATCGAAGTATTGAGATGTCTGTACGAGAGCGCTACTATGTGTCCGTGTACATGAAGAGCTTACACAACCTATCCAATTGCACCGAGGAGTGAGACAGGGAGACGTTATATCTCCGAAACTGTTCACAGTTGCGTTGGAAGATATGTTTAAGCTGCTCGATTGGAAAGGACTTGGCATCAACGTGAATGGCGAGTACATCACTCATCTTCGATTTGCCGATGATATAGTAGTCATGGCAGAATCCATGGAGGATTTAAGCACTATGCTCGAAACCCTAGACGGAGCTTCTCAACAGGTGGGTCTTAAAATGAACATGGACAAGACGAAAGTCATGTCTAATGCCCATGTCGTACCTATACCGATATCAGTTGGAAGTTCTGTCCTCGAAGTTGTTGACGAATATGTGTACCTGGGACAGGTAGTCCAAATGGGTAGGTCCAACTTCGAGAAGGAGGTTTCTCGTCGAATCCAATTAGGATGGGCAGCGTTCGGGAAGTTAAGGCAGATCTTTTCGTCCAAAATACCTCAGTGTCTCAAGACGAAGGTCTTTGACCAGTGTGTGTTGCCAGTTATGACATACGGAAGCGAAACGTGGTCGCTCACTAGGGGCCTCTTGAATAGGCTCAAGGTTGCTCAGCGTGCTATGGAGAGGGCTATGTTAGGTGTCTCCCTACGGATAAGAGTCGAAACGATGATATCCGTAGGAGAACTAGGGTGACCGACATAGCCAGAGGAATTAGCAAGTTGAAGTGGCAAGTGGCAGGGCACATAGTGCGTAGAACCGATGGCCGATGGGCGGAAGGTTCTCAGAGTGGCGTCCACGTAACGGAAAGCGAAGCGTAGGCCGACCCCCAACCAGATGGACGGATGATCTGGTTAAGTGGCGGTTAGCAGATGATGTCAACTGCAAGGATCGGTCCGCGTGGAAATCATTAGGGAGGCCTTCGTTCAGCAGTGGACATAATTGGGCTGTAATGATGATGATGATGATGATGATACGTTTGTTAATAATAAATTATTATATAACATCAAACTAATTCAGAACATTCCAACAGTCGTAGTGCTCAGATTGTAATCCGCGTAAAAGTGAATTCTAATAAATCATTTTAATTGCATTACATAAATGCCAACCGGCCTGGCTTACGTTTGCGACATTCAATTGTAAAAGTGGGACATAATGTGGGGTTTACAATAAACCAGACGTTTTAAATAGACAACGGCTCCGCAGACACCGCTAAAGCTATAAAGCGTACTCAACGAGGAGTGACCACATTTCGTTAGTACCCTGCCAATTAGTCACGACACTAATTTGATAACCAACTATTGGTGGTACTGGTGACAGTTTGCGTGAATAAGCTGTAGCTGTTGGTCTAAATGCTATTAACGACTGTAAGTTATGTGTGATTATCGTTCACACATGCATGAAACAGTGTTACGCGTTTTCGAACATTTACAACTTCGTAACATGATGCAGGTATACGTGCTGTCGATTATGTGTTGAGTGTGATGCTGTATAGAATGTTTACCAAACGCAACTTTTTGCTAGGTACAATTGGAGGTTTACGAAATGGAAGTTCACGAGATGGGTAGTAGCCATGCTGTAAACGAAAATCACTGGAAACCGAGTGAGTATAAGGATGGCACTATACATCCTAACCTAGTAAAAGGATGGATTCTCCTACCTTTCAACTTAATATTAACAACATTAGTGAGTATGAATTATACTTTTTAATAAATTTAATATGTATGTATTTTACATACTATAAAGAGTATGGTCACACATACTTGATCCAATAAATACTGATAAGATCATTAAATATATATCTGAGATACATGTAAATTATGTATTTTGCATGTATATACGTTAGGGATAAGTGGGAGAACCTATCTCTTCACCTTTGTTGTTATGTCATGAACTTCATAGGTTTGCTATTTAGAAGAAGTGAAGCTGGTAAGGTCAATTCTAGTTTGAATTCGGTAGAAAATTCTACGCTCTCTTCACGTGTACAATATAAAATATCCTCTTTAAGTAAACATATAATATATCCTCTACAAGTCGCTGTTTTTCTATTTCTCAAATCGTTATTCAGAATCTCAAATCTGGAATCGCCGCGGCCAAAGTTTTTATGTGATAATAGTGTTTTAATATAAACTTTTCGCTCAGTTATAGCCTTCTCGAACCATATCTGTCTACAAACTCATGAAAGAATGATAATATTTTGTTTTCTGTCAAAATAAACACGATGGAATAAAATTCTTGTTATGGGTACTTAATATATAGGCCAACTTTAGAGTGACTTAAAACTTTAATTATTATTTACACATGGCTTATACAAATAGGTCTGTGTTCTTATCGAAAATCCTTAATGAATGATAAAAACGTCTCAATACAACTTTGTTGATCTTTGTTGACCAGATCGTATTGTTAGAATCCTAATCCTCTACTTCCGCAAAAGTGTGCTTTCTGGCAATTATTTTATACTGCTGACAAAACATAACCGGAAAGCTGAATACTATAGTCGACAACTGATACACACACAAAAGAATACCTATACGAGAATTTACAATCTCACTTTCCTCAAATAGTCTTTACTGTGCAAGAATAAATAGGCAACTGTCAAGCGACGCATGTTCTGAAGTCGACAACGATCTAGTATATGGAGAAATATTTTATAAAATGATTCCTTTTATAAGTTCCCAAGGACCATGCCATGTTTAAACCAGAATAAAAATTCGTCTCATTAAATTGTCATTACTCGGTTGTCAGATTCGACAAATGCATATGCTCGGATCCAAATAAATACATGAATTTTACTTGCTTTTAGGTACTAGTGTCCAAGATATTATATTGATATCTATCATAATTTTTAAAAATTTTATTTCTGTTGAATATTATTAGACTTTTTTAAATTATATTTGGGATTGTATTTAAATTTCCTATAGACAAAGACTTAACTTCGTTTAAGCAAAACATGTTATAGGCAAAGTTTCTTTACGTCACTAATTAATGACTACGTTGGATATTTCTAACAAGTTATGTTTCAAATGAACCCTTTAATGTTTCTTATTAAAGTAAGCTCATTAAACACTTTACTTGTTCTTAGGCTCGGAATGAAACCATCGATTACCAGCGAAACTTAGCTTTCTAATTAACTGTAGGAGCATAAATAATTTTTAGCTATGAATAATTATTTATTTTTGTCAATTAAATTGTTGCACTTGCAGCCATGGTGTTTTCCTACGTTGTTTGTTACTTTCATTATTCATTAAAATTCCCATACTCAAAAATTATATATAAGTACCTAATTTAACAAATCTCTTCAATTGTAGGTGTAATTTTGAAAATATTATCCACAACTACGCCGAACAAACATAGTATTATTTTTATTAATATTGGAATATATTTTCTTTTGTAAAGTATAAATAGAATAGAGTGCCTTCTCATAGAGTATAAACGCATAGTTAATCCTGATGGATAGACTTGATCTAAGATAGAGCAATATTTTGTTAACCAACTCTAATTCTACATCGGGTTCATTGACATCGAACAGAAGCAATATTTTTATTTGAACCATATCATCAGAAATTGGATCTCTCGTTCGCATCAAGAGACGGAAGCCATAAAAGGGTGGCCACTTCGGGATATACATGATATATTGCATCCCTAATATAGGTTAGTATGTGAATATTTTCAATGTATATATTGTAAATAAAGGTCGGAACCATAACTTATTTAAAATGGGTGTCCGTTCCGCTTGGTCTGTCACTAAAATATGTCATCGAGACCCATATCAAAGATGTACGAGTAATCCTATGGTAATTGACAGTTTCAAGTTCGTCCACTGTAATCTTTTGCGATCGCATCATTTTGATTCGACAATCTATTTTTTATATATTACATGTACTTACATATAATATACAAAGATAGAATTGGTTGTTTGTGTAGCGGAACTATGAAGAGTAATTGTGCAGTTTTGTTTACGATATTTTATCCATGTAATTTAGTTTTAAACAAAACAGCTTTAAGTTACTTTTTATTGTCGCTAATAGTATACTCACTGAGATAATAAATTGGAAGTCACGGTATCTAGACATTTGATGAAATTAATTTAACTTGTTTTATTACATAACAATTGTTTTTTTATTCGAATGATGAACCTACAATCGGTTCATAAGACAAGAAAGGTTCCGAACACTGCCCGATTCCGTTAGTGGGTCATAGAAGTCTCAAGGGATATTCGGTAAGATAGACCACAAGCAGGTGAATTTAGTTCCCAAATCTTGTATTCTGGGATCCCTATTAATGCGTACTCACTTTCCAAGTTTTTCCTTATTATGAGAATAATTTTAAATAAGTGTAAAGGTGTATGATATTAGAAATGTACTTCTAATTTAAGTGACCTATTTAAATAGCATTCTGTCGTTATTCCATGTAGTTAAAAAGGCAAACACTGATATGCTTAATGTCTAAAAAGAATACCTGCTGCTTTCAGATATTAAGTTAATCTAACGCTTCCTAGCTGTATCCTAAGAGATGCTCGGCTTATCTATAAATTAAATTAGGTTTGGGGTTCTACATTTTAAAACATCTATATTTTCAACTTTTTATTTATTTATTAGAACAAACAACAAGATATACACTGGTATAAGCAACGATAAATTAGAAACAAACTTAAAGCTAAGTGTTACCTTACTTATAGGTTGCCGTGGCATGCAATGTGGACTATAGTGTTAAAATTAAACAAACTTTTGATTTTATTTCTAACTTTTGCTTTGAAAATTCTTAGTTTAAGTTTCATACAATACCTTAAAGTTAGACTATACCATAGTTATACTATAGTTAAGTATTTAATATACCTTATATACTATAAGGTATATTAAATACTTAACGTCTAAATATAGAGTGGAACACTATAGGTAATATCTTTTACCTGTAGGGAGTAATAATTACTTAGAAGACCGGGGCTCCAATTATTTTGCGCGTCTTCTGTCCAATGTTCATAAATTACTGGCGTGGGAAATATAACAGGTGATATTGCTGTAACTAATCAACTAAACAATTATTGGGAAATGTTTGTATTTGAAAATTTTAGGACACTATAGCTAGTAAAATTACCGGGTTTGAGAGACCTTACATCTGTCGTCGAGGGTGATGGGCGTAGCCCGCAGGGCAGTGTTGGTGGAAAATAAAAAAAGTGACAGGTACTGTTATTAATTTCCATAACCCTTTATCTGTCATGCTTATAACTCTGTAAGGCATATAACTTACCGCCAGGTGAGCGAACTGACCTACCGTTTACTTTATGACATAATAAATCGATTTTAATATGTACGATGACAAGCCGTATTATGGGAAATATTTAAGACAGATTTTCTACAACTTGAATCATTTTACCAAAAGACTAAAACTTTAAAATATTTGGGATTGAATTTCCATCTGTATTTTTAAGAAAATTTTTTTTTATGTCATATGAACTAATTTTTTGGCATAAAATTATAGTCTTTAGTAATTATAGTCTTTTAGTAATCCATCTTTAATTATTTATTTCGAGAGCTAATTTAATGGCAAAATACAAATTCGAACATAAACATTTTATGTCAGCTGTTGACGAGACGACCACATAGGGTTAACGCTAAAAAAATGATATCAGATTTCATGTAGAGCTTTTAAATCTAGACTGCCTAACTCTACCGACCCCAACTTCAACAAATTCTACATACTCATATCAGCTAATATGTACGGCTTCGCCGTTTCGCTTCCGTCCTGTAGGTGATGCCAATATTTAGTTTCTGATCTTTATATGTACCGAAGCAGTCATTCTTATTGAAATTAACATGTTTGCGAATGAAAAAGCCAGATACGATACATGGCAAAGAACTTTAAACTGTGGCTTTACTATGTATCGATTTTTCATTCCTTTTTATGTTTTAACCATTGTATTTCGGTATCCAATTACACGCGTCTTGTTTCAACAGATAGAATCATAGAAAATAATGCCTTAGTTGGTTAGTTAAAAACCAACTATAAATATGAATACTTCAAAAATAATGAAATATGGCAAATGCATGATCAAAAAATTAAAGTTATACCCACATAATTTATGTAAAAACTGAAAAATATTAGTGTCAGTATATATAAAATATTATTATTAAATATAATAACAAACGAACGGACGATGTATATGAATATAAAATATCATGTGTTTCAAATAATTTGATTTAATAAATTGTTTCTTTCCAGATGTTGAAGATTGAAGTTTTATAGCATTACACAGTAAGCTTTATTTTCATTAATACATACGATATTCTGTTTTAGAATCCACTCTTGTAATATATCATAATTAATTTACCATCTGCGCCTAATTCTCTGCCAAAACATACGTGTATTCATATAAGCCTTTTACGACTGTTAAAGATATACCTAACCCTACGTAGGTACTTACTGTTGACATAACATAGAGCATGCGCAGAAAACCCTCTATCCATAGACAATGAGTTAACAGAATTTTAATATGTAGCAGCTGATTCTCTTATACATTCGTAACGTACATACGCTTTTAACGAAATTTAATAACGCACGATAATAAAGTCGATGAACATTAAGGTTTAAACATAAAATAAAATATTTTCATATTTTTTTTGTAATTAATTAAATAATACGATATATTTGACATCTTTCTTTTATATTGCATATAAATTCTAACGTTAGTACACGAAGTTACATCAGTAATTACCAAATATGTTTTACTGATATTATGGTAAGCAAACTCAATTTAATTCTTGAGCTGAAAATAACATTTAAAAATAGTTGTATTTATTCTAAAAACTTAAGAGTGGGACTAAATTGAAAATTTTAAAATGTATGTTCCCTATCAAAAACCTCATTTAGAACTTACCGTAAACACTCCATGGCCGGGAATTGCGACGATCGTCTGGGAAACATCGCTTTGATGTTACAGCATTTCCCAAATAATGGTCCTTAAAACTTCGAGACACTCACGACCGGCATATAGCAGCACAAAACAACACCGGCTTGTCAAAATCACGTGGTGTCAGCCTACGTCACGGTAACACCGTCAGATTGTTTTTACGTCGCGTACGCTCATAACGCGTGACATTGACGGAACATTATATTCATGTAGCGGACTAACCTCCCACACAGTTCGTGAAGAACTAAGCGCAACTTGTCGAGTTGCACGTGGCCCGTAGCTTACGCGGCCGCCCTTCCAAAGCGTCGTGTACACACTACGAAAATCGACTTTCGCCCGTGCGACAGACGATGAAATTTCGCCCAAAATCGTACGCTCGTGATCCCAGAATATGGGACGTACACACAGTGTATTTCCGTCGTTACGAGTGTGTGTTCTATGCGTGTTAAGAAAAGTGCATAGTGGTTACGATTATTTTTGCCGTATATTGTGACTGGATAAGCTTCTTCCTACTGGAAACTTGATACAAAAGTTATTCCGCTAGGCCTATCGAATAAAAAGAAGCCGTCCATTGTTGTTGGGCTGATATTGAAAAAGTTTCTTCTTTGTAGCGATCGTTCTTTTTTGTTTTGTTTTTTAAAGGATTTCGAAGTTATCGGGCAGTGCGTTTAATTTCTTTCCTTTGTTAGGGATGACTTGTTTCTTTTACGCTGTTAGGGATCTTCTGGAAATATGTTTATATTTTAGTATAATCACTTTTTTATTTGTTAGTCTATATGTTATTTGAAAGAAAGGTTGAACTACGGATTCTTTAAAGTTTAGGATTACAAAACGAACATTTTAAAATGATACCCAGAAAAAACTTTGTTAAAATAATATTTATTGTTTTATTTGACCAAAAAATTCTTTAGAATTATTAACTATTAAAATATTGAGTTTGATAACCTCTCATTAGTTGTGTGTTAAACTTGACTTTTGTTTATTAATCTTTTGGAAGATCTGCAAATCTTGTAAAAGTGTATACTTAAGAAACATTAAAATTCTTTTGAGAATTATTGTAGTTTTTAAGTTTTTAATATATTTTAGTTACCGAATAATGTAATGTAATAAGTAAATACCAATATCTTAAGAGATAATAAGTGAACATGTGAATGTTTGTCGCTATTAAACAAAGATTGTTTTAAAAACAGAACATTATTTTTAAACCTGTAAATGTAAACACCAAAAAAATATTCGATTTTAGCATAGACAATAGTAAATTTTATTTCAGCAGAGAAAGATACCTTACGCTGTACTTATGCCAAGCGTCTCATAAGGTAAACGTTACTGTATAAACCCTTACATTCAGCAAATATTATTAAACAACTACGGAACCTAACAGGAAGGTAGGCTTAACACCCACTTGACTACTGCCAAGATTATTTTCACTTTCGCCGCTATTGAGAAGTCGGCGTAAATATTGACTTAACCTGTCACGTGTGAATTGTAGAGACGTGAAAAGCGCGTAAGTATGACTTCTGACCGTATAGATGTTTGTATTTCAAATATACAGTTTCTATTATGTAACGTTAACGTTCTAGTATTTGGAAAAATAGATGAGTTCATAGACTTTCGTTTGGTTTTGAGATAACAACATCGTTTATGTTTGTTCAGGACTTCAATAATTGTATTAACATTAACTTTTAAAACCTACTAGTGAATTCGTTTTGCGGGATAGTAGGTTCATATCTTAATATATGAGCTGAGTTTGAGAGGAGACAATAAATCAGGAAGAGAAGTTAAGGTTGGCATTGGTAAATAATGGAAAAACTATTGACTTTATGATATTGATGTTTAAGTTAGCTTAATTAAGGATTAATTTCGAATACTTGAATTTATTTCATACATATTTTTTACAAGTTTTAAATTGCAGCTTTTTAGTTAAATTAAGGCTTCCATCAAAAATTTATTTTCATTTTAGTCGAACCCAATCTGTGAGACAACGATTGTGCTTCTCTGTGGTTATGATATGGAGGTACTGGGTGACCCTTGGTACGATAAAAATTAAATTCCGCATAATTTGTCATGATGAAGGACTTCCAAGCGGTATTTTACTTTTCATCCATAATTTAAGTAAACGTCATCTTACTTATTTCAAAACTTTTTTATCCAATTCTAGGTTTATAATTATCTTGTTCTCTTTTGTTTTATTGTTTGTAAAAGATAAACAGCTTTCCCTAGGATTTTTAAATCCTGGCTCACTTGGTACGCGCCACGAAGAGTTTTTAGTTGCTTTGGAACGGCATTCGGTTGACATTTTAGCAATAAATGAAACCTGGCTAAAGGAGGGGGAAGAGAAACGAGCTCCTGCTCCACAGGGATATAGGCTACGGCATGTACCGCGGCCGGCGGGTTTGCGGAAACGGGGCGGTGGTGTTGGTTTCTATCTTCGGCGTGGGTTGAATGCAAGAGAGATAAAACCCCCTTTGACGTCCACTATTGAACAAATGTGGCTCAGTTTGGCCGTAAATGGCTTCAAAATTGCTTTACGTTGACAGTTATAAACAGTTAAAAAAGCTAGTAAGCAAAGCAATAGTTTCGGAAAAAGTAGCATTCTTTAACCAAAGGATTCATGCAAATAAAAATGACTCGCGCGAGCTTTGGAAAGGTATTAGACAAGGAGGTATCAATTTCAAATCAAAAGATACATATATTCCTCCCAGCATCAATGATCCAAACTTGCTAAATAAACATTTTATTGATATTCCTGGTAGTGATTCTGTTTCTATTTCGCAATTATCTTATTATTCCTTTAATCGTCATAGCTCTGCATCATTTAGTCTTAAGACAGTCGATGAGAATACAGTTGCCAAAATCATTATGGGTATGACAAGTAATGCTATGGGAAGTGATAATATCTCCAGAGACATGATCCTATTGACTCTTCCGCGTACTATTGGAATTATAACAAAAATCATTAACCAATCCATAGTGACAGGAACTTTTCCGGACACATGGAAAGAAGCAATAATTAAAGCTATTCCTAAATGCAATAACCCATGTCAACTAAAAGATTTAAGGCCTATCAATATTTTACCCTTTATGTCTAAAATTATTGAAAAAGTAATTTGTATGCAAGTTACGGAGTATTTAGAATCGAATAAAATCTTACCTTTTAAGCAGTCGGGGTTTCGAGCTCGACATAGTACAGCTACTGGTCTTTTGGATGTTGTTGATAATATTTATTATTATTATTAATTTAAATACTTACCTGTTTTTGACGTGAGGTGGTTAGTTTTCAACGCTACTTTATGGAATTTAAAATGATTTAAGAAAATGATGATTTTATTGCTTCAATATAGAACAGCTATATGGACGAGATTTCATTACTAATACATAAGGAATACACAAAGTAAATGTCATGTCATAATTCAAATATTAAACAATAAGTATTTTCAGGTATTTACTTTTTAAATTATTTTAAGCTACGATTGGTTACTTTGAGATGAGGTTTTTATTGCTACTAAGTAAAACTTTATAGCAAGACGTTTGCGTAATATAGTAGTTACTAATATTCTACATTGAGGTAAAAAAGTTGATTTATGGTATTTTGTATTCAGCATTAGATACATAATTTGTATAACAATAACATTGATAATGAAATTCAAAATTCGGAGCTGGTTGTTGTGAATAATACATCTCAATATTCGAGGCTTTCTCTATATCGTTACTGTCAATATTTAAATACAGATGTTTAAAAGTCGAATACAAATTCCCAATCATAAGATTTAACATAAGCCATTTCTTTCGATTATACTCTCTCGCGTTTGTGAAAAATGACCAAAGGTTCGTTGCGGGTCACATGCTGACCTCAAACGATATATATTCGTATAACGACAGCTATGTGCATGCGTTATATGCACAACTTAATGCCAATACGATCAATGAACTCTTGTTAGTCGTCATTATTTAGGATTAAAAATTGGAAGCTTCTTAAAGCTAAAAAAAAATGAATAAAAGATTAAAGCAATAGTAAATAAACTGACCCCAAATAATGTTTTAGTTCGACCTTTTTAAATATTTTTTTATTGATCTGGATGAAAACAAGCATACGGTTCACCTAATGGTAAATGACACCGCCGCCCATGAACATTTGTTAGACCAGAGGTCCCAAAAATGCGTTGCCGGCCCTTTAAAATAGGGTACGACGGTAGGGTAGGGTCTCTTTTTGGTTGACTCTAACATTACCTTTGTGTCTAACGTTTCTGATTACTAAAATTACACCATATCGTAACAAAGCTATCAAATACGAATCGATCGAATGTTGAAAGCTCCATATGTCAGCATCCCATATCTTGGCTGCAGCTTTCAATAAGCTCGAAAGGGAATGTTATATTTGTAGTGTTTGATTCTGAATGCAAAGCAATAATACTATTTTAATAAGCAAATCAGTGAAGTTTGAGCTTAAAAGTATAAAAAATTAAAATCATTTTAAATATCTTTATTTGGAAAAGGTCCACAGTGAGGACTCATCATCAGCTCATTACGTGTCTCCACCGAGGAACATGAGTCTGCCGTAAGGGGTGTATAGCCCTTTGTCGTCCACGTGGGCCCAATGCGGATTGGCCAAATTCACGTATAACCTTTGAATCTCTTCGTAGGCATTTCAGATTTCCTCTCGATGTTTTTATCTACCGGTTGAGCATCGGAAAAACGTTCATATAATTCCAAAAAATCGAATTCGGGTTCATGTTTTCTATTGAAAATGCTACAGCATATTTTTATTTTATACACTAGTAATCTTCCAATACTGTAATCCCAATAAATTCATGTACAAATTCTTGTACACTTATGTAAAGATATTATTTTTGATGTTTACGAAAAGTAAGACACTGGTAAATAGGTATTTTGAAACGTTTTGATTTTATTTTATTTTATTTTTTTTTTTTTTTCAAATTGTAATGAAAGATACTTTTACAGTTAACATACTTGCTACAAAATAATATGAATACCGTGTCTATTAGACCTGATTTTTGAACTAGAATCAATTTTAGGGATTGGTGATAATCTGGTATAAATCTTTTATCTTTCGACGACTAATTTGGTGTTGTGGTCGAGAGGTCGGCTGCAACACCAAAGGTTCCGGGTTCGACCTCCGGGCAGTACAAACATTTGTGTGCATGAACATGTCTGTTTGTAATGGTCTGGTTGTTTCCTATGTATAATATGTATGTATTTACAAAAAAAAATATGTATGTATGTTTATCCGTTGTATAGTGCCCATAACTAGATGGCGATGTGTGAATATCAGTGGATATTTATTTATTTATCTCATTATAGTATAGTTTCTGTGAATAACATACTTACCATTAGATACTCATACGCTCTCACTGCATTCTCTATGCAGTTCACTAGAGCGCATGTAGTCAAGTGGAATTACCGACGACTCAACAGAATTCGTAATGCTGGTCAATCTATTAGAACACATTAACATTCTCCTAGTGAATTATCGCATCCTACCAAGTGCAATGGAATGCTAATTGGGATTACAAATAATTTACGAAGTGTCGATTGGAGCTGGTGCCGGCAGTTGTATAAAAGAATATATCTAAGGTCCTGTATGCGGAGTAGCCAGTTTTGAAACTGTTTTATTTTTAAATTGAATATTTTAAATCTATAATTATTTCAAGAGGAAACAAATAAATGTAACAAAAATACTCTGTTTCTTGAGTGCGTTGTTTTACGTTGTATCTAGCAACGTAAAACTTACGGGTTCGTTTTACGTCGTAAATATTTGAATTTATATCAAGGTCTTAGTGATAGCAGTTCCAGCTTATGTTTTAAATAGAATTTGGTTCATATAAATGAATATTTATAAGTTTTTATTATCTTATCATAAAAGTACGCTACTATTAACTATATTTTAATGCCTTTTTTTGCAGTTGTCTGAGATCTAAGATTTTTATATAATTCTTGCTTCTTAGTATGATTTGTTTACCTGTTATAGTTATAGTATAAACTCTTATGGCGATATTATTAATGTAAATGTGAATGTGTATTATATAAATAATTTTATTACCTATTAAAATCTATATTATATTGATACACATATATACCTTTATTGATTACATAATACACATTTTCAGCAACGGTTGAAATATAGCTTGTTATGACATCTTCGAAGCTGACAATCAGCTGTGTACAAACCACATAGAATCATTAGTGTATTGTGAAAAATGTCTAAAGAGTTTTAGGTCAAATTCCGACCTCGTAATAGCTTCATCGACAATGCGTGTGCGCAGCGCTGGTGCGTCTGACCCGGGGTTAGTAAGCCGCTTGATAACAATACCTTAACAGCTATTGTTTGATATGCATACACATGTACCGTCGCGCACTTCAGTGTTAACACGAAATTTATTGAGCAAGCGGCTGATGTAACATGTTTTCGAACGCTCGTGTTGGTTTTGAACACAGATATCCGAATACAACTCGGATATCTATGGTTTTGAACCTTCAACTGGTTAATGTATATGTGAGTACAATTATATTTAATACCTATAAATAGTGGATACAAAACATAGCAAGTTTACCCAAAGAACTCTATAACCTTTGTCATCATTATTTTGAAATTAAAGAGGCACAAAATACAAAAGTCGTTGGAAGAGGTCTTAATAGTGAAATGGTGTTCATGTATAATGTAATACTTTAAAATAGTAAAATAAGACTGATACAGGTATTTAGTGAATTATTATCGTCTAATATTTCAATATGAAAGAATATTTTTTTAATCGAAATGTGAATATTTAAAAAGGTTTTTATGAGTATACTACTTGTAAATATAAGTATGTATACATAGAATATAACAAAAAAAGAAGTTCTTGTATAAATCACTGTCAATGTGTGATTAAAAAATGTTTGAGTTCACTTAATCAAATCTCTTTAGTATTAAAAATTGTGTAACTGCTGTTGCAGAGACAATAATGCGACTGCTATCACTCCGCAAAACACTTTTTTTATGTACGCGTAGGTTGTTCTTCGAATCGAAAAAATATTTCCCTAGAATATCGAAGTAGAGTTTTATATCGAAACTTTTAAAAATATATCAACAAATGAAAATCTAAATTAAATCACCAAATTAAAATTTTCAGATCAAAGATATAGTCAACCAAATTATATAAAAATCTAAAACGAAATCTAGTAAGTATCCTTCATTACAATCTGAAAACGCTAAAACCTAGTCCGCACGGTGAGTCACATTCCTTATTTGATTAGGACATTGCAGGGTGTAACAGCTTATAATTTGAAAAAATTAGATTTGATGCTTTGAAAGATGATTAAAATTGGTACCGACGATCATCTTATTAGCAGTCGTTAATACCCATAATTCCGTATTGGGCCATCGTTGGTAATAAATGATCCAAACTCCTGAACAAAGTGTTTCGTTGCGAGGCCTTGTCCAAGTGAATTGTGCGACTGGAAATACCTATACATAACAAATAAGTGAGTATTAAGAGTGCACGTAATCTGATTCCTCTACTTAATTGAATAGAAATTTGTGTTGTGTACATGCCGGAATAAATTAACGCCATAGACATAATTTGAATGGTTCACACTAATTCGGGTTTACGATATGAATACGTTTAATCCATGAAGAAGTCACCCGTTTAAACCAGCTTTTATACTCGTAAAGCTTGTAAAATCGAACCTTTATTCATCAGAACCACTTGCGAGCCGCTGATTGGATGATAGCCGAGCAATGATTTATAGCTTCGATACATTTGCATGTCAAGCGATACTATAATTAGACTGCTCTCTTAATTTCACCGATATTTCTCATGGAAATACTTGGAAAGAAAAGTTGATTTACTAGCAACCTAATCGACTTCGATGCAAATAAAAGCAGCTATGATACTTGTATAATGGTTAAGCGTTTTGATTTAGAGTGCTAGTCCTGACTAGCGCTGCAATGACAATTTTATTAGTCAAAGCAATTTAAATCAAGTTATTTGAATTTTATATTAGTAAGATTAGTAAGACCTCTGAATTAGGAAGTTTTTTTTTTGCACTTACACTGAATTTATACAGCGAAATAATAAAGTAAATATGGAATAATGTTAGAATTACCTCTTAATTCCATTTCGATGCAAGTGCCGAAAAAGCCCTATGAAATATCGACCGGACAAAATGAGGTAGGGTTTGGATTACTTGTTTTTTTTTAAATAGGAACGTAATTAAAGTTAATTAATGATAATATCGTTTCATTAGTTTTATTTTCGTTACGAATTATTTCAATCAATTTTGACCCTGTAACCGCCGCAGTCATATACTCAACAGACACAATAGATAGATTTTCTATTGTGTCTGAAATAT
>PQWD01004091.1:0-17027 GCA_019425675.1 Leucinodes orbonalis
GAGCACCAAGAGCAGGAAACGACACTTACGATTATTCTCAGGATATTGCTGGCTGAATCACCTGATTGTCCCAAAAGAAAAGATGCTTCGGAGGGCACGATCTAGGGGTGGTAGTCGTAAACTCACGCTCACGCTCCCCTTAACTATGCTGTGTAGGAAGACCTCGTCCGGGCTGCGGGATGATATAGGCTGATGATGATCATGATCGTCATTATTACGCCTAAACTATGTCCACCGCTGAAAGAAGGCCTCCCTTAATGATTTCCACGCGGACCCATCCCTAGCAGTTGATATCCATCTGCCACCTTTTTTGATCCTTTCAAAACAACTTAGAAATTACTTACCAGTTGGTGCTTAGTCGTCACAACATATGGCAGAGCCGCCCTTTATGTTTCGTCTTTGTTTCTGTCTCGACGACTGTCGTGTGATTGGCTTCTGCATTCACCACCGTCGCTTTCTTCTCTATCGCCCTCTCTTTCTCGCCGTCGCGTTGATTGCTTGGTACCGCGTAGAGGGATCTGCAACAGGCTTTGGTTTCACTTTGATTTTACAACTGCTAATGGTATAGTTGATTGGTGATGGTGAAAGGTGTAGTGAAGTTTTTATTAGGGACAATAAAATTAGTAACTACTAAAGTTAGTTATGAACTCAGTTAGTCGGAAATTTAGTATGTAATGCACTGAAATTTTAATAGACCTGTAAGATAGTAGCAGATTAAAATATACTATCATGAATTCTTTTTCCAAAGTTGATGTTAGTCACAAAAAATAAGCAAAGAACGGGTTGTATTGCGCTATCATTGATCCTAACTTTTTTAAGGTACTGTTATTTATCTCCAACCCGTCTGCTATGCATGGGGATTATAGCAACACCCTTCACTATGTAGGAAAATAGGTCCTGCCTCTATCAGTAGTTGGAACGAAAAATAAGAAGTTAGATGTCAAAAAAAAGTAATACAGTATATGAGCCAACATCTACGTAAAGATGTTGATTCTCAGTATCCAAAAATGTCACTGCATTGCCTTACAACACAGAACAAAGATATGAAAAACTTATCTGTTATGGTGGAAGAAATAGATGATACTGAGGTACCCAGTTTTGGCATCTAAGTCAGCCTCATTTGTTCGGAGCCCCCATAATGGAGCAGCGCGTTGTATTAGTTTTTGAAACCACAACATAATCACACCAGAAGAACTTACAGTCGTATCAGTAAAAGTAATAACAAAAGACTACCCTTCGTACACAAACACACACACACACACCCACACGCACACTCAATCAACACGATATCTCCAAATGGGTAACCAGAGACGGGGTAGTTACGAAAAACGTGAATCCCTTCAAATGAATCAGTGGCGTGCACTTATTATATGCCAAAAAGTTTATCCTGTGTTGCTCTACGTAATTTAATAGTATATTAAAGGATTTGGTAATAGTATCATTCTGCGGACTCTAACTAATCCTTGACGGAGATGAACGTTACTGGTCGAATCTGACAAGGTTGAGATCGACTCGGGTTCATTTATTGGAACTCGCCATATGCCATGATTGTGAGGTATAATAAATTAGATTGATAAATATTTACCTGGTAAGTTTTACTTCTAGCTGGTCTCGAGGTGAATTGCTAGTTTTGCCTCTTTCTAAGGGAATGGAAAGGCGTCTTGATCGGTTCTCACTACTGCTTGCTTGCCTTCGGGACAGTCTTCGAGCAGTTCAGCGTCGTAACGGTCAGCTCGACGTCTTTTATTGGCTCGTTTGATGCTGGAAATATTGTGATGGTGAAATATTTACTTAAGTGCTTATTTATAAACATAAACTTTAGGTATATTTACAGCTTTGTAGTTCACTGTTGAACAAAGGCATCCCTTAATCAATTGCACGTGAACGGATTTCTAGCAAGGTAATATTAATTTTATACCTGTCACTTTACCGGTCATTGGTCAACGTGTTAGTCCTTAGGCTTCAAAGTGTTTAGTTGGTGTTCTATCCATTAATCTTAAGCGGAGTTTTGGCCTAAATTCCTGGAGAATACCAAAACTTACAGAGTTCTGACGTGTAACTTTCTGAGTCTAGAGAAACGAAGGGTAATTTAATGATGATCGTTTTTGTTAAGACATTTGCCAGAGCACTTATAAACAAATAAATATCCACTGACATTCACACAGCGCCATCTAGTCCCAAGTTAAGCGTGTAGCCTGTATTATGGGTACTAAACAACGGATAAATGTACTTATATACATTTTTTGTTGTAAATACATACATATTATACATAGAAAACACCCAGACCATTACAAACAGACATGTTCATGCACACAATGTTTGTACTGCCCGGGATCGAACCCGGAACCCTTGGTGTTGCAGCCGACCTCTCAACCGCAACACCAAATGGGTCGTCAAACATACATTTAAAAACGAAATACTAAACAAAACGAAATGGTTTACTACTATTTAGCACAAGTCGGTTAATTGCGTGACTACACTCACCAGTAAACTCCTCAATAGGTTTATCGATGGTGTCATGGTCGATCCAAGTAAGTCCCATCTCCACCTTCTCCGCCAAGTCCTGCCAGCGCTGGCGGTTCTCCATAGTCCCAGAGTAAAGAGGCTGGATCCACGGGAAAGTATCAGAGAGAACTTTGTAGAGTGGCAAGCAGATCATGTCGATGAAGCCAACTTGCATTTGTGGTAATTCGTCTTTCTTCTCTCTGTAAATAAGAAAAAAAATTGTACGATTGCAAAACCAGCAATACTAGGTGATAGACTCGGCACTGAGTCGTCAAGGTAGGTACCACCGCAGTGGTATCGTCCCGTGAAACCGGTAGCTAGTAAAATTACCAAGTATAAGATACCTAACATAATTATGTTGTCTCTGGTGTAGGGCGCAGTGCGGCATTTACGGATAATAATAACTGTCTATCAGTTGTTGTTCTCCTTCAATGCTATGTCATGGTCAGGCGTGTCACTTACCAATTGGTGAGCGTCCTGACCGTCTTGCACATTTTACCAAAACAAAAATACGCAGTGAGATCTAGCGCGGTGGGTAGACGAACACACAAGTCAAGCAACGGTCACAATTGTTGATCAGGGGATGGGTGACCGAAAAATATTATCGTTAGTACACTCCTGCTTCAGGTGATATGGTAGGCCGCTGCTATCGACTACTATTTAGAAAAGTTGTAGCTAACATTCACCATTCGCATTAAGTTATCCGATTAATCCGATTTCTTTTTGCCATAAGTAAACGGGGCGATCAGTGCGTTCACCTGGTGGTTAGTATAATAAAACGTGAAATGTTCATGCATACATGTTTGTACTGCCGGGGATTATTGTCGGAGCCTTTGTTGTCATAACTGACTTTCACAACCAATACATCAAGGGTTCTCAAATAATCTTGTCACTAGTAATATCACATTCATAACCAACCTGTCCATCATTGCAATCGGCTGCTGGTTGAGCTGAAGCTTCTCCAGGTCTCCTTGGTCAAAGAATTCGTCAGCGACCAACTTGGCCACCTTGTGCTGCACCTCCCACGGCTTCGCTATTGCTGACACGTCGCACGCCGTCATCATCATTCCGCATAACACTGGAAGGGATTACACGTTAAATAAATTGGTGTGTAGGACAATACTACTATTAATATGTATGTATGTTTTTCCGCGATCATCTCGTTTACAGATAACTTCACAAAAGATGTAAATAAAAATATGGACAAAATTACGATATAATTTTTGTCCATATTTTAAATATTACCTAAATAAACTTCATTCTCTTCAATAAAGTCTGTTTGTTTCATAAAATGACAAAGAGAAGTACTCACATTCCTTTTTCTCTTGGCTCTGCCAGTCGAACTCCCCATTGTCTACAAGCTCCAAGAACTTTGATTTCTTCTTGAAATACATCGCCAGGTCGGTAGAAAGAATTGCTGTCTCCACTACCCTCATAACGTCTTTGTAGTCATCAGGTGACAATGCCTGCAAATATACGTAATTATGATGAAATTATTTAAGGCATACCTGATCTATGAAGTTATAATAAACATGTTAATAAATAAAAAAATGAAAAGCTTGGGCACCATTGCTTTGGATCTCAAAAAGCCGGGTTGCAAGTTTAGGAATAAAGTGAAGTACGAATAAACTTTATTATTCCACCTCACATCGAAAAACAGTTTACAAACATACAAGATTATTTCATAATCATCGATTTGGATGTGAGAAGCTGGTGTCTGATCTGTGACATAGATCACCAGGTTATCGCCTTCGGAACGAACAAGGTAACAATAGTTATTACAATCACATAGTTTAATGAACTTACCTGGAAAATATTATTCGTCTCACTATTCAGAATCATAACGCACTGGTCAAAATGGTGGTGTTCCATTGTAGAAGTTGTGTACAATATTGCCAACGGGCTCTCAGTCTTGGTCTGGAACGCATTGTTTGTTCCGCGATGGTCCAGGTCGTGGCACAGACAAGCCACTAGCAGTCCAAGTATTTCTAAGTCTGACATGAAACGCTCCATTTTGCCGGTCTTCAACATCGCGAACATTGTCTGTGCGACGTTTAAAGCGTGCCTCCAGTTGTGATACTTGACGGGGCGGTAGTTCTTTTTGACGCTTAGTATCCATCTGCACAGGACCTATAAAAAGATTTAATATTATCAGACCTCCTCATGTACTACTTGCACCTAAGGGCAGTTGTTAACAAATACTAGACTTTGCATTATTCCAAGGCTTGTAAAAATAAGCTCATGGAATTGTCGAAATTCCAAACTCACTAATAATTTGGAGTAGTTAGTTTTTCTTATGTACGAGATGGTTGACGGAAACTTTTGGTTCTTCAGTAAAAGTGACTTCGTGCAACTTTTTCCGTTTAGGTACGAATATTGCAAATTCAATAATATTTAAAACGGTGATATGTTTCCGAAACATTGGGTTACCTACTTATTATCAGTCTTATCTTATCTATCGCAGTACACTGTTTGACATAGGTCTCGTCATATTCCGCTAGATCCTGGATATTCGCTTTCTTTATCCCTCAGAAACCCCTGAGCATGCATTAGTAGCATGCCTGGCGATCGTTGCTCAGAAATTCGGTTCGTAGCTTTATGAACCCGTCTATGTCTTGCCGATAAAAGAAAAACATACATATTTTTAGTGAAGGTACTCACATCATAAGGTATGTGGAATTTTTCGACCAGGTTGCATTGCAAGAACATCCTCAGTGTCGCCCGACACGTATCTTCGTCTGACAAATCGAAATCTGAAAACGAATTAACATTTAAAATTAATAACAAGAATTTCACTCTAAACGTGAGAATGAGTAGCAGTGCCTCTCCTTCAACTTAACGTTTTACAGACATTGCTGTAAATTTTGGCGTCACCATAAAGGCAAAAACTTCGTGGTGGGAAAAGTCCATCCGGAAATCTTCAAAGATAAAGAAAGTAAGATAGCTGATTCTAAGAAAAACTCCAGTTAAATAAAGTATGTAATTTTTTTTAGATATAATCCAATAGAGTATACAGTTATCCTTACCATGAAATTGGAAAGCTAAAGAGGTTGTATGTTTCTGCTGAGGTATTGGTCTTGGCAGAGCTTGCTGGTGTCCTCTGCGGATGCTGTGGCGTGATATGATAGACATTCCAGAGCAACCTGTCAAGTTAGAAGTATGTTCATTAGACTGGTTGCAAGCGTGAGGATATCAAACTGCCTTATTACTTTTGACCTAGGTTTTATTACACGTCGGCTTAATGTACCCTATGATAAGGAAACAATATGAAATGAAATGTTATGTCCTAGGCGAATTAAGAAAAGTAGTACATATACTGTAAAATTTGTTAGTTTTTTCCCATCTTTCTTCTAGAAGCTAAGATAATTAGACCTCGCAAAGAGTTATATATGATCATCCTTTTTTATAAAGTGTATTCGTTTAAACTCACCTTCTGCTTAGCCATAAGTTTGCAGGCGTTTTCATACATTTGCGTGTTGTGAATTCCAAGACCGCAGAATATGGCGAAAGCTTCGAATATTGAGATGTCGCCGTCAGAGAATTGTGATCCGTTTTCCTGTTAATAATTAATAGGCTATATATATTATAATTCATATCTTAAATTTTGAATACATGTTTTACAAGAGTGAAAACATAAAAAAAATCTTTTTATATTTTTCATTAGCCGATACGCCGTCTAGCCCATGTGACGAGCGACACCATTTCTACATGATATATCAAGCAACTACACTTTGATCCCTTTTTGGGACCACTTGGTTACGGTGTTTGCTTTCTACCAGGTGGGGTATTTGCTTAAAAGCCGACTTATTTGAAGCTGTAGTTGAACAAATCACTGCAGAGAGATATCCAGCCCTGAGATGGGAAAAAAATATCGCAGTAGACTATGATAAGCAGGCGAGAGTGGAATATTACGTTTAATAGTAACCTTATTGATAAGCTGCGCTACCCCGATGACGTCTTTATTCGCATTCACGATGGGCATGCACAACATCGTCCGAACTCCGGCGGCATCATCAGCATCCGCATCAGCTGATGTCACTTTGTTCTCAGTCCGCCATTGGTCTAGATCTGATATGTTGAGAGCTTTATTTGATTGTGCCACCTGGAAAATTATCAAAACATGTTTTTAACACGTACGTAACATTTAATACCCTTGACCGAAATACACTGCACCGGGAAATGAAAAAAAAACTTTAATGTTTGTTACTTTATCTACTCTTATTATATTTATATCTTTATTTCCTCTTTGATTTTACAAAGAGAGATCGGCAGGTTTTTGCACACTTTAAGTATTTAAGTATCGGTGACTCTAAGATTTGATTTTTTTGTCGGTTATCGAAGACTTGAAATTTTCCCTGTCCCATCATAACTCATTTTAGCTCCCCTTTTTAATAGCCACTATAAAGTATAGTTTTTTTGGATTTACCGAGTGACCGAGTAGGTGAGTACCTTCAGGTGAACAGTGTGCACGTTTGCTACTATTTTTTTTTAAAATACTTACCTTCAATGCAATAGAAGCGAGCGTGGACTTATAATCGTGTCTTGGAGTCAATGTAGTGCGAGATTGATGGGCGCCCAGCTCAAACAGCGTGTGGAATCTAGTTGGGGCTGGTGGTGGCAATGCTGGAGTACTAGTGGACGGTCTCCCGCCAGGTCTTTGAACGATACGCTCCAAGTGGCTCTGAGAATCCGAAAAAAAAATTTAATGTTTCATTCATTGCATGTCCGCGGATCGCGGATAGTAATAACTGCTTATTTGTGTGGTTTTACCCTGCCGCGGGTGAACACTATAGTAGGAAACTTTACAAAAATATTTGATCCACGATCTGTGCTTTTGTATGAAATGTTTGTATAAGTATAGGTATCGATTTCTGTCTTCGGTTTCTATTGAATGAAATGTGTATGTACCCACTTAGTGTATTAATTTCTCATGTAAGTGACTGTATGGTTTTTAATGAGAAAACAAATATTCTTTAAACTTAATGCAGTCAATTCTTATTATACTGAAACATATTTTACACATTTTTTGCTTGATTTGGGAACTGTCCTGTGAAGTTGTAGGTCTCTATATATTTTTATTGACCTTCCTACGTTGCGTTTGCCCGTATCCACTGTATGTTTATAAGCTATACTAATATTATAAAGAGGAAAGATTTTATTGTTTGGTTGCTCAGAAGCTACTGGATAAATTTGGAAAAACTGAAACTGAAATGACATGGGCTACGTTATACTTTTTTTTCAAAAAGGATTCTTACAAAAAGTCCATACATCCGGGCGATACCAGGGCCGGCCGCTAGTCTACAATAAACTCACCGATTCACAATGATCAGTATCCAGTATGAAGACAGCACACCTATCACATTCAAGAGCTCCCTCGCTTCCGTCATGATTTTCGTCACCAAGCACTCCAAGTTGCTCTGCTCTTCAAATATACTCCTGGCCAGAGCGAGCAGGATCTGGTTCCTTTTGTACTCCAGGATCGACGACTCGAATAGCTGGGCATTTTTGTATGCCAATACCGCAGAAGGTTAGGTAGCGTCGGAACACCTCTACGTCTCGCGTGGAGAATTCTTTGGAACCTGAAAAATATGTTAACGTTATTTCAAACCTAGACCTAGAAAGTTAGACCGGGTCTAACTATTATGCCTGCCAAGCCTATCATCGCGGTAATAAAACATATTTCGGTCACGTTATCGCTAATCACTAAGTGAGACTAAGTCAAATTTTTTTTAATCCGTCATGAATAAAAAAAACGGTAGGGAGAACTCACCATCAGTTTTGTTAATAATCTGCGCTACTCCAACTACTTCACCCTCGTAATTGCAGATTGGCATACAAAGGATCAACTCCGTCTTATACCCAGTCCGAGCGTCGATCTCACTGTTGAATCTAAAAAAAAACATTAAAAAATACTTAATACCGAGTCTACCACCTAGTAAGCTATAAATTGAAATCACAATATCTGTATTCAAGAAGGCTTGGCAAAATATATCTAGTCTTTATCCAGCGTCGGCAATTGAGGTGATTGGTATTTTTACTGTCTTACTCATTAGTTCAAAATACAGTTACATACATGAGTGGGTATATGACCATAAACGCGGCCTCTTTGAGGTAAAAACTCATCAACCGCTAAGAAACAAAAGATGCACCCCGCTGAATCTTTGTACTTCAGTAATAAGAAACATAGTACGAGCAACACCCCATTTCACGGAAGAGCGAACACAAAATATTAACATACTTTATATTGAGACGTTGCTCAACAAAACCCTAACGATGCATGTATACTGCGGTGCATCGCAAATTGTGTACACTAAGACACGTTTACCGGGTAAGCCTGTTTGTATCACGCTGCGCTTGCAATCAAGTATACATATATGAAAACATGAGTTTACAGCTAGTGTCGGGTAGTTGCTTTTATCGATAGTTGAATTACAGTTTTATTTCACATATCACATCCTGTCATAATACACTGATGAACGATCTTCTCATCGATAGTAAGGGGGAATTACTACAATTTCCACGAGAAGCAGGTGGTTTGGAGATAGCTTTATCTATAAAAGACTAGGTTGGATGAGAGATTGAATAAAAGAGAGCAACACCACCCGTTCTTTGTTGAATATTCTCACTATAAGCAGCCATTTACGGCACCTGCTGAAATGAAGGAGCGGTGACAATTGTATTATAATCCGCCATCACTACTTAAAATATTTATTAATTTGTTCGATTAATTACTTACTTAGAAAAAACGTGATTAGCATTAAGTCTACGGTTGATAGGTATAGTAATAACGTATATATATCGGAGACAGTGAAAATGTTACCGGCGCGTTGCTTGTTTTAAGGAAATTGTATTGTAGGACAAATTTAATCATGTCTCTTTTTAAACACATTCTGAAGTAGGGATGGGACACTATTTATAGACTTAAGTTATCGACATAATAATACATATTGTATTTTAAAACATATCGTTATTTCGAGGGATGTTAATAAGACTGTATCCCGTTTCTCTACCAAAAATAAATGAAATGCTTTAATCATTTTAATCTTCTAAAGAGATTAAAACAAAACTTCCACGTCGTATGTAAATGAAAAGCGTCATTTATACCTAAAAGTGTTGTTTACGTCAATAAAGAATGGAAACGCTGACGTAATAAATCCGTTATCGTTTGAAAATAGCCACCAAACTTTACTAGTCTTTGATATGTTTACCAATAACATTATGCGAAGCGTAAATACGGTTTATCTAAGCTGAGGGCACATAATCATTTATGAATGTCCAAGGGGAATACCTGTGATAAACATGTTAAAATATGTTTCTTTGAAAATTATG
This sequence comes from Leucinodes orbonalis, assembly GCA_019425675.1. Classification (NCBI taxonomy): domain Eukaryota; kingdom Metazoa; phylum Arthropoda; class Insecta; order Lepidoptera; family Crambidae; genus Leucinodes; species Leucinodes orbonalis. The sequence goes on from PQWD01004091.1 coordinate 9,835, forward strand.
TATAAGGGGTGATAAATAAAGATCGTCATATTGAAAATTGACAACCAGGTCAAGCAAGACAGAACTTGTGAAAATATTGGATTTTTTAAATGGTTATGTATGAAATTTTAGTTTGAAAATATAAAGACTTATACAGACTGGTCACTGCATACAAATATTTGTACTGTATAGTATGTATTTTAATTCAAGCGTGACAGTTATACTTTAGATTATTTACCAAAAGCTTTTGTGCCTAAAGTTCACCTTCAAAAAGGTCGGTGGTCAGTCGGACTACCACAATCGAAATAGACTGTGCATTATTAATTATCTGGATCCAAGTTGAGAATCAGTTGAATGGCCAAATTATATAGTCTGATTCAGACTTACTATTAGGACAAAAGGAAAAAAATGACGTGATTTTGTAATCTAACCGATTCCTAAGCTTTTGCTATACATATATGTCAAATATTTAGTAGTAATTTTACCGGAACCGAGTCCGTGGTAAGTTGAAATTTTTATTTCTTTATGTGTATGTGCTTGCCTTCGTAGTAAAGGTCATCTGCGGCCAACAGCAGTAGTCAGTTTGAAAAAAAAAATTCCTTTTGCCGAATTGTGTATTACATAACACTTAAACGCTGCCTAAAGTTAAAATTTTTCTATGCAAAATTAGTAAAACATTCTAACCTAGGATCAGCATACGCGTTTTTAATATTGATGGGATGTTTCGTCTGCGCAGCCAACCCTGCCACCCCCACACCAAAGGGGATTCGAATTTCCTGCGTGCGGGCAGTCTGCAGCGCTTCCTTAAGCTCTGTAACAATAAAAAACTCATTCAATAAAAGCCTAAAAGGAAACTCAGTGCATGAGAAATACGGAACAATGTAATAGGTTCAGGATAACCAACTCACTAAATCAACCTACACAAACCCCATCATCATCATCAGCGGCACGAGCCCTCCCGTATGGGATGTATAGGCCCTACTCATCCACGCAGGCCCGGTTGGCCAACTTCACGAAACAACCTTTGAATCTCTTCACAGGCGTACCCAGGTTTCCTCACGATGTTTTCTTTCACCGTAAGAGCGTCGGATAAACGTACATATAATTTCGAAAACAAATTGGTACGTGGCAGGATTTGAAGATAAGGCTCTTGTCAGATGTGGAAACAGCAAGATTGGTTTATTTTAGTTATTTTCATAGTGTCATGTCGTATGGTCTACTGTTGTGGGGCTCAGCTGCTGACATTAATATAATATTTGTACTACAAAAAAGAGCTATTCGTTTTATCTACAACCTTAGACCACGTGACTCTCTTAAGGAACTTTTTTAAGAAATAAATATAATGACTATAGCATCACAATATATTTATGAAAATTTAATTTACGTCCGTAAATACTATCATACCTTTAAAAAAATTGTGACTCACACAATTTTAATACTAGGAATAGAAACAAACTTGCTGTTCCAGACTTGAGACTACATAAAGTAGGTAAATCTTTTATAGGAAGATGTATAAAGTTTTTCAATAAGGTACCGCAAAATATTGTCGAGTTACCTTTACACATGTTTAAAGCTAGAATAAAAAAACACCTTTCTAAAAAAGGATACTACACTATTGACGAATATTTATGTGATAAAAATCCGTGGTCTTAAACTGCTCAGCTATTTCAGTGTTTATGATATATTATTACATTAAGGAAAATGAAAATGTTTTTAAAAAAGGCTACACTGTTGAGTTTTCTTGAGTGCTTCTTTCTCAACAGGCCAAACCACTGAAGCGCTTTTTTTTTCAAAGCATCAAAACTCATATTTTTAGTTTAGTATTTTAATCGTTTTTTATTATATTTTTGTACATTTTTTGACGTTCATAAGTGCTTTTTGTAAGCCTAATTTGAAATAAATGTTTTTGACTTTGACTTTGAACCTGCGCCCTCCAGATCGGATGAAAGTTGTTCCGGAATACCAAATTTAGGGTTGGATTGTAGAGTGTCGTAATGTGACGGAAACCGGTCCAGAGATCCAAAACGCATCAGTAGCTGCAGGAGTAGAGTTGATCCCACCAAAAACATTCTGTAAAAAATCTAGCCAAGTCTCGATGGAGCTGCTTGATTATCTCTAAAAAGTAATGAAATCAAGACAAAGACGTGCCAAGTCTAAGGTTCCTTACTGCAATTAATTAATTATTATGGTTGATGTTGTGTGACTTGGCCGTTGAAGAGTACACAAGGATACAAAACTAGGTGCTTCATGACACCATTGCACCAATCTGTCGCCAGAACCGCTACCCATTGACGGTACAAATTTGCCACTTGGAAAACGGTGATTCAATAGCCCATCGATTGTAGGCTTGATAAAACCACTAACGTATAAAGAATGTTCAACGGCCAAGTCACACAACATTAACCATAATAATAAAGTAATCGCAGTAAGGAACCTTAGACTTGGCACGTCTTTGTCTTGATTTCATTACTTTTTAGAGATAATCAAGCAGCTCCATCGAGACTTGGCTAGATTTTTTACAGAATGTTTTTGGTGGGATTTCACTTCTTTTTGTAGAAACTTGAAATGAATATTGGACGACCCATTGGGTGTAATGGTTGAGACGTCAGCTAATACACCAAGGGTTCCGGGTTCGATCCCCGGGCAGTGTCTACAAATATTTGTGTGCATGAACATGTCTGTTTGTATTGGTCTAGCATGCTCGACTTTGCGGGGGCACTGCCGTGCCCCCCGATTTTTGACATTGGGTGTAGCGGCCCACCATGCTAAATATATTTTGTTTAAAGGCGGTATGTCAATCTCTTATAGTTTGGCTGGGCTCTTTTGTTATCTAAGCAGGGTCACCAGGTACTCCAGATCTTCGATTATCCAAGTTATTATAGTTTTCTCTTTATGTAACCATTAAACCCTGACTCTGTACCAAATTTTAGCTCTGAGTTAATGGGAAGTACTAGTTCTATTTGTTGATCATGAGTGAGTGAGTGAGTGCTGTCGAAAATGCGAAACTTTGCTTTCGCTTAACGTCGGAACTAAATGACCTACAGACTTGAAATTTTGGATTTAAAGTAAGTTATTATATCTTACTAGATGACGAAAATTTCAGCGCTCTGGTATTATCCAAAGGTTCTCAAATCGGGGCCTGAAAATGCGGCGAAATGGATCCTGTAAAGGATGGTACGGCAGTGTTTGCTTCGCGCTCGACTTGGCGGGGGCACTGCCGTGCCCCCAGATTCTGGTGGAAGCGATATGATCTGAAATGAAGATCTAGCTTAAACAGTAGTACCATGTGGCAGAATCCACACTGGATCGTCTAGGTAGGTAGAACCAAAGTACTAAATATAGCACTGTAGCTAGTGAAATTACTGGGTAAAAACCTTACATAATCATATATTCGGTACCCAAAATTTTTTAAGGTACCAAATTGTAAAATGAAATGTACCTATCTATAAAATAGTTTTACTTGACTATTTACGACTTATTTTTGGTGATTACCTTAGTGAACTTTGTTCATAGCTTTTAATCTATTACTGCAACTACGGAGGTTAAAGGGTTAATCGTAATTCTTGTAAGACCTCAATTTATCTTGAATAGACACAAAATATAAAATTGGATCTTGTTATTTTTACGACACACTTAAATTCGTTCTTATCGCTTGTCTTTCAAAGTAAAAGAAATGTGTGGGTGTAAGGGTGGGTGCACAAATTAAGTTACTATAAGTCCTTCGATAAAGACGATGCCTGATAACCAAAAGTGATAGGGATATACCTAATGATATTTAAACAGACAAACATAAAAGACGTTATGGTTTTGTTTACCGCTTTAGTAAAAGTAAATCGTAAAGCATTTACCATTTAAATTTTATTATTGACTAGGTTCTAACAAACATGGGGTAAGTGACACCGCATCTGGCGCAAACAAAGCGAGTGTTGAATCTGCATGTGGATGGATGCGTGAACAGAGGAAGGCCAAAGAAAAGATGGATGGATTGTGTAAAGATGGATATGAGTGTGAAGGGGGTTTGTGTGAATGACACAGCTGATAGAGAGGAGTGGAAGAAAAAGACATACTGCGCCGACCCCAAGTAATGGGATAAGGGTAGGAGAATGATGAATAAGTTATAAGCACACAAGTTTTCTCACGAGACTTAATATTTTAGGTGCTTTAGTTCGTCAGTCGCATGTGTTTCTCCCGTACTAGTGATAATCTCGCTGTATAGCCAAGACTTAAATTAAGCATTTTAGCTTAAAATTTAAGCAGATATTGTTTTTAATAAGCGTTGCGGGCTAAAAAGATAAAAGTTTTTTTACGACTGATGTGAAATATAAATAAAATTTTAATACGATAAGAATAATCTGGTAATTACCTCATACACATCATAACACAAACTATATAATGAATTTACAAATCCTTAGTTTAATTAATAAAACAAAAAAACTAAAAATTGAACCCTATTCCAGAACAACATGTCTGCACGAATGTTCCGCACATCGGAAATGTGATCCGATTTAAAATAAAACCAAGAGAAAGGGAAGCTCTTGAATTATTACAGGAAAGCCGCGTCGCTTTTCTTAGATGCACCTCTGTTTTAGTACTTGGAATTTATATGGTTCATTTAAGTATTCTTAAAGATACAAATTAATGAATAATCGATTTTTTAAAATCCTATTGACATTAACGAAGGTTAATATAACATAAACGACTTCTTCTACGGACGTCCGTTCATCCGTTTCGAATTCATCACACTTTGAATCACTTTTTGAAGACATCACACTATGTCCCTATACCGAGGCTCTGTTTTTATTTCGTGGAGTTAGTGACACATTGAATGTAATTAGTGTACATAAAAGGAAATCAACAGCTGATGGACAGTCATTATCTTCAATCAATGCCGCACTGCGGCCGACACTCGAGACGATAGATGTTAGGTCTCTTATACGATGTTTGGTCTCTTATACGATGTTTGGTCTCTTAACGATGTTAGGTCTCTTATACGCGGTAATTTCACTAGCTACAGTTCCCTCATCCCGAAACACAAAAGTGCGTAACACTCCTGTTTCACGGGACGATATCTGGCACCGCGGTGGTACCTACCTAGACGACTCAGTATCGAGTCTACCACCTATTATAATATAATATGAAGTAAACTATTACAATGTCACGTTACGTCAAAGAATGCAATTACCAATGATGACATGTACATTAAAAGACCTCCGCAAACAACTAGAGTGGGTCAGTGTTGTCTACATGCAAACAACGACCCCTTAGCGGATTGGATACGAGCGATGTTATGACTGAATTCGCTTATGTTAATACATAAACGTTTCAGTTTTGATAACGTAAAATTGCAGTAGTGCTTTGATAAATCATGTATTTCAGGATATTATAGATGCCCTTCAAACGTTGCTGCTAACTTTTATTAAAACACTCAATGTATTCATTGTTTCCTTATTATTCTTTACTAAATGTTTATGACGTCACATCACGTAGGTAGACAGTTGAATCGTGAAATTAAAATTTGCGATTGTGGAGTTAAAAACATACTATTTCAATTTATAAAATCAATTCTTCATTTATTCACTGCAACCTCAGCTATCGAAACTGCCCAATATTATTTGAGTGGGATATGCGATTTTATTAAACTTACTATCATGCCCTGGGATTATTGTCCTCAGTACTTGAAGATTCGGTCCATAGTTCGATTAGCGATCACCGACCCGCGATATAACCTACGTCAAACCCAACCGATCCCAGACATAAAACTTCCAAGTTATATTCATATCAAAACCGTTTGATGGCTCATCCGAGAACGTCTCGTCTTTTAACTCGGAAATTGTTTTTCAAACTCCGATCTTGGTCTCCCGGATTTATAATAAAAGGCAATCCTTCGTCGTTCGCAAAGTTGCCAAGTTTCATTGTTCCGAAATTATGTTTGAGTTTGGTTTTAATGAACGTCTGCGATAATCGCGGTCGGTGTTTTAAATAGCTAACTTTGCCTTGGGTCGTGTTACGGGCGGGGGAGATGTGAGAATTTTCTTTTACAGGCTCTTTATTTTCTTATCTGCTGCTTCGAATAATGTATGAAGACTATGTATATAGGTTTCCTGATGTGAATCCGCATTTTGTTCGCTTGGTTGGGCTGTATCTCTCCTATGTAATCTTCCATAGTACGATTATTATTGCGTGGAAAGGCTGGTTGTTTGAGTTATGTGAAAATTCAGTGAGAGCAATTTTTATAGACATATTCGTATTTAGAGCTTTCCCTCCACAAGAATAGTATATTTTGCCATATAATGCTATTAAATTCTCCAATCAATTTTGATGTCATAAAATCAATCCAGTGATAATAACATTTCCGCTCGGAATGGTAATATTAAAAGCAAAACTAACTTTATTAATGGAGACAAGGAACACACGCAGATGACCTTATAAAATCTTCTTCTCAGGTCAATTTATTTCGTTAAGGGGAATTTTGGCGTGATCTTCTCGATTATTATTATTGATTAATCTCAAGATTTTGGCAGGGTAAGGTGATCCCTAGATGTTGTGACCAGAAAAAGTCATATGACTAGGTTTCCTTTTAATTTAAACGTCCTTGCATATCTCAAGCAAACGACAATAATATTGACACCGTTAATCGAGAGTAATCGTTGCACAGATAAAAAATATCCGATCGGTTCCCACCAAAAGTTTATATTTCCTTGACAGGTTACATTCTTGACAGTTAAACGGTTTGTTCAGATACAAAAAAAAAAAGTGATGGATATTGAAAATATACTATAGGATGTTTTGCACTTTTATTATATATACGTGCGTAAGTCGGAATCGACTGATACTATTTTTGTACGTAATATGGAATCCTTAAAAAGGTTAGATTGATATTTTATGTTGTTATTTTGTGTGTTATTAATTAAGCCTATCAAGAGATGGTACATTTTTGTTTTAAAGAGCTAAATAATGTAGATAGAACTTAAAACTTTGGCCTTATTCATGCATTGTATGTAGTGATTATGATGTCATTGTTCTATCTGAAACATGGCTTAACTGAGTGTTTGGATTCTGAATTGTTTGATGATAGATACTGTGTTTACGACGGTGATCGTGAAACTCGGATTCCATAATGGTAAGCCGGAGGTGGGGTACTAATCGCTGTATCGAAAAGATTAAGCTCGTATAGAATACAAAAATATGAAAGTAAATGCGAGGATTTATGGGTG